>OX463788.1:65892934-66100934 GCA_949825025.1 Siphlonurus alternatus | reverse complement strand
TAAATGTGGTTAGTGAAAAAGCTGGATAATATCCTTCGTGAATCGCGCCCCTGCATGCACTATGTTTTATAATTCAATTTTAAAGATTTTCAGAAGAAGTAATTTACCTTTTTGTGAAATTGCAACGCTAAAATATACGAATAGGAAGTCTTCCTGCATTTCCGGCTACTTCCGGAGGGAATATCATATAAATTTGAGTGTAACAAAGGTATACTCACGGAAGCACTTGTACAGCAGGTTGGTCTGGGCCACGTCTCCTTCACTCAGGCGGATGCGTTGTCCGATCTCAGGTCGCTTCTTGGACGGAAGTTGTTCCAGCGGAAGAATGGTATCCAGGTACGTGCCCTAGACACAGTGACACGTGTCAAGTTACACGTGTGAACTGACACACCTTCACAATAAATCCACAAAGCATGCGAAAAATCACCGCCCTCTCTATACCAAGGCCTGATGCTCACTACAAAGCGCGCGAAGAAATAGTAGACCATATCCCATTGTCAGATTGATGTAAAATTCAATCGAAGTAGATTTTTCTTGATATTTTCACACCTGAGGCATTATTTTTACAACCTTTATCTTGCCGTGTGTATAAAGTTTCAAAATTTTAGAATCACTCCTTCCATAAAAATTTCGCAATTAAAGTTGCATATAAATAAATTAAATATTGGAAATCTAGCACTATAATTTCAAAAACAAAAGTGATCGATAATATATAGTGCGCAGGCCTTGGTGGAGTGGGCGGTGGAAAAATTAATGAGAGAAGTGTTATAATTAATTAAAATTGTTTATAAAGCCAGAGTAAAAATTCCAAAAATTGTAAATAACATTGAAATGTTAACGTTCGATTTAAATCTGCAACAACTTTCTTCATAAATTTGTATAATTCATAAAATACAGCTTTTTGTTTTAATGAAATATTTAGAAAAAAAATAAAAATATTTCTAAAAGGATAAAAAAAATGACTTCCTCATAATGAGGATTAAGATATTCAAGAACTTTCATAAAGACTTGCAAACTTAAGTACAAAATATTATTTTATGCTTATTGAATTTTAAATTCGAGTTAATCAAAATAAAATTGATATATTGACTTTTATTTTTATTAATGACGCTTTATTCATTGAAATTTAAAACAACAATAACTTATAAAAATTGTCTGTAATAGATTGTTGAAATTTGATTATATTCTTTGCTGTCTACCAGAAGTTTTAAAATATGAGCCATGCAGCTGCTTCATCAGTCTGCAGGCAGTATCAGCTGACACTCACTGAAGAATTTGCTGAGCTGTTGTCTAGGACACTATCAAAAATATTAGTCATCAGAGAATCATGCAGACAGTGAGAAATTTGACTCGTTGGCTCGAGCTAGTCATCATGCAGTCATTTCTGACTGATGGTACATCCGCGCGCCACCGCCGGTCACATGAGCTTGTTAATTGGTATCTGCATATAGAAATGCACATGACCGGAAGGAAGTCTCAAAATCTTCGCATGATTTAGCTTCACTTCATTTCCGCCATTATAATTGTCTTTCAGTTAACTAGAAAATATAATTAGGTTCATTAGTGGATTATTTGTAATTAGGGAACTATTTTAGAAGATATATATATGTGGATATGGGACACTATTTTCGAAGGAATATATGTTAAGTTATTACGATTAAAAGTATAATAATAATAATATAAAAATGCAAATGAAGATAAAGGTACACTTCTTGACATCACGGACTTTACTGCTGCATAATTTGATGCATCCAAGAGACAAAGAGATGCAGATTTGCAATATTGTGGGGGAGGTAAGAAGAGCACCCAGTCTAGCCATCTAAAAAAATCATTCGATAGTACATAAGCTTCGTGATAACACCCACAAACACAGCAAGGGTAAAATTTATGCTGTTCAAAGGTGTAAAATCATCCAATTATATACAATTTATACAGGTATGCATTTTTTGCAACATTAATTTGATCTCAGGTACTATGGAGTCATAAATTATTTCTGTGAGAAGAAACCAAGCTAGAAAATAAAAAATGAAAATGTTCTCCTAGTAAATCACGAAATGTGAGTAAAATAATAAATTCAAGGGGGATTAATTTGCTCACAGCAGCTCCATTTCCGGTTTCCAGCTTCTATAAATCTCCATGTTAAACTTGTATATTTTTTTTACAAACCTATATGATCAAACAGTTTCATTTCATGATTTGTATGCCCATACACCAAAGCGACCTGTATTAAATTATATGCCACTATGCATGCATCCATTATTGATTGTGAGTTCTAATTTCCCTGCAAGGGCTGCAAGTCTCATTTGAAATTTAAAGGATATATCAGCTCCGAGTTCTTAATCAACTGACAGTGAGATTTATTCTTAAATAGAAAATATTATGAGAAATGTACTATGTACTTACTTTGGAGAAGGTATTTCGGGCGTAGTGCATGATGGAGTCATAGTCATAGGCCAGTCCCAGCGAGTTCACCTCTTCCTCCGTCAGCTTGTTGAAGTTATACTCCTGGCCTTGCGGGGCAGCCACACCACGCGACATTAGTCACACGGACCAACCCTTGTTTCACCCCCCACACAACTACCCTTCAACATTGCACGCATGCACTATATATGCACGCTACATGTTCTAAGTGCACTTTATCGATGATGATCATAAAAAAAAATACGTTATACATGTTTTTATATCATCAATATATTTAGCAAACAATTTTTTTCCTTTTTTATTCCTTATAAATTTACATTATATATATATTATATATATATATAAACTGTGCAGCATTCTACATTTCATTTTTAGCAATGAACACCATCGATAAATTATAGTACATTAAATATTCTGTAACTTGGACAGTTTTTATAATGGACATTCCTACAAGAAAAGGTTTTATTAAAGAAATGAAAAGAGGGTACCAAATTATGTTACTCCGTTTTTTTTTTCCAGTATTTTTAGAACCCGGGAACTATTTTTGAAACAATTACTGACAGTACAGAAAGAAGTGTCAATAGGCATCACTTCTTAATAAAAGGATAGGACCTAATAAAAGGGACTTGGTTCCTTTCTTCCAATACTTACTTTCTGTTCCTCCTAAAAAACCTGAAAAAAAATCAAACACAATTTGGTGCCCTTTGTTAATTTCTGCAATAAAAAAATCATGCAGGTTGTCTCTTAATATAAACTTTACGGACTACTCACAATTAAAGCCTACTAGTATATAAAAGTTCTAAAATTTGACGTAAAAAATTCCAAGCAGCCTTAAATCGAGTATTAAATGTAACTCTAAAAAAAAATCTGGACAAACATTATTGCTACATGTATATAGGGCTATATTTAAATCCATAATTTATCTTGCTTAAAAGTAATAAATTAACAATAACTGATGTCACGAGTATATAAAATATATAGACCATAAAGCTATTAAACTTTTTATTGACTGTGCTTGAATGAAGTATTAATAATATTAAACTGTTGTCAATAAATGTTTTTATGTATAAGAATGTAATTTATGGCTATCTCTGATGTGATGTGCAATTAATAGTTTGGGGTGCGTGCAGAAGCCGTCTAAATTGCAATCGAATGAATTCGAACAATATACGAGATCATGTTAATACTTTCGCCATTTTTTCTGATGCAGTATTCACTAATTTGCGTATATTTTTGCCTTTGGGAAAGCAAGGCACTATTAAGATTCGTCATATATATAATAATGTCCGTTGTAATGTAATATAATTATATTTATTTAATTAATTAATTTTATTTTTATTATTTATTTTTGTGGTTCTTACATGAAGACTTAAATATTATAAAGAAAGGACAGTCATATTTATATTCTATTATTAATTTGTATTTCATAAACATCTAGTTTCATTGAGAGAGGTCCACCAACAATTTTTTCAATTAACATATGCATGAGTGGAGGACTTCATGTTATATTTATTACGACAAATTTATCCATGGCACCTTCAAAATTGAGGTGGAAGACACTTATGTAATTAATAGTCGTGTGTATAAAAATTCTGAAAAAATATTGACAAATGTTACATAAAAAAGTCCTTTAAATACCGTGTCTAAACTAGAAACTATGTCAATTTCTCTTTATTGTAATTGAATTTCTATATATAATATTAAATATTATATGTGTATATACAGTATAATGTATTGTGTATGTTAAATTCGACGTAAACATAAATATGTTTGTCATGTACAAACAAAAAAAGTTCAATGGGGGCATACATGACCAAAATGTGTCAATTGTCCCAAAATACCAACCAACCAAAAAAATTTGAAAATAAATAAACGATAAAAAACAAAAATATCAACTGTGTTTAATACGCTTGCAGCTATATATATAATATAATTTGGATTTGGTTAACGTAAATACTAATATGTATGTAATTATGTTATTTGAAAATACTGTAAGGATATACGCGTAGTATATAGAGTTGATGCATTCGATTAGTCGATAAAAATAGTGAAGTTCGTCTCTCATGAATGGATAAAACAAAAATAAATTAATACTAAAATGAAGATAAATATAATGATAATTATTCCATCGAAATTTATTGTGACTGTTAAAATTTTAATAAAAGTGGCCACTACAAATTATGTTCTTTCTATTCAATTATTAAATATTTTACTAGATGCTAAATAATATTTTGACTATTAATTAGTTTATGGAAATAACGTAAAATAGTATGAATTAATTTGTTTATATAGTAATATAGTTGTGTAACTTAAGGTGCTAATTAATTAACATATTTTTACATGTTAATTATTTACTTTCATTTTACCTGTTTTAACAAAACAAAACAATAATATAATGTGTGTATATATAATATGATAATACTAAATGTAACATGAACAATTTATAAATGTTGATTTTTTTCCAACATCTCTTCTTATATAGCATCTGCTATAATATAATATATTGTCGTTTAAAATTTTTAACAGTAGAGAGAGGAAGACAGTCTAAATTTTAATACAGCAAATAATACTAAACTTGTTTCACATTCATCATTGGCCTATCATCTCCTCGTGTATATATGCCGCGCGCGACTCGCACATGGCTGCGGTGGAGGCGGTCATACCCACTTACTTACCACCACCGCAGAGACAACGACCAACCAGCCCCCGCAGGAGCTCCCACCCCTTCTAATAATATAAATAAGAGGCCTCGTTTTGGGGGATCTGCATGCTCAAACATGAGAGAGATTGTGAACTATATTTATTTTAAGGATTAATGAAGAAAAATAAGCTTAGTAGATATAGTAAACAAATCTGAAAATTTCAGCAAAGCTTTCTAACACCATGAAATAATTTTCCATGAACAAAAATTAGACCGAATTCGGTGAAATTTTCGATATATTCAGCATTTAAGATTAGCATTGTTTTAAAGGGTACTGCTGTGGTTTTAGTCAAATCAGTATCTTTTTCATAAGAAAAAATTAATTCCTCAAAATCTACTGCACATACCGTCGAATTTCTTGTTTCTTTACATCAGCAAACTAACAATTATTTTGTCCTTTATTTTATGGACTAAAAATATTTTCAGTTTATCATCGGAAAATGGCCGCCGCGCGCGGTGACATGAATTGTTAAACTATAAAATTCAACTCATCATAATATATTTATTTTGTAACGCAAGTGTGGTAACGTAAACTTCGTAACTGATGATTCATCAAAACTTTATTGGTCAATAGATGAGTGCATTTATTGTATTTAAAATGTTGTCCCGATAAGCAGCTATACTAAAGACAAGAATGTACAGTCGTCGCCTCGGAAAATTTCCCTTTGCGGCCTTGTTAATCACCATTCCCCGTAATAATAACACAAGGCATATGATTATGAAGATTGCAAACGAGAAATTTTCTAAGGCGACGAGTGTACAAGAGAAAATGTTATTTTAAATGAAAGTAAAATTTTGAATCCCAGTAATTCGTGAGCTTGAGTCTAGTCATTGCGTGAATCCCCAGCCTCCCCCCCCCCAACAAGTGCTGGGCTCATATATTATATAGAATAGAAGAATAGAATAGTTTTTTTTTATTTACCAAAACAGCTAATATTACATATATATAAAGGTGTAATAATATATGAAGCAATGATAATTGAAAGGAATTGTTAATTGAAATATGATTAACTTGAGGAAGAAGTAACAATAATATGATCATCTTCATAACCTCACTATGTTGGTCATAGTAGGATTTCGTTCCTACCACCCGACACCCCTTTGCTGCATTTCAATATTCCAGCTCGGTTTGAAATTTGTTGTTATAATTTAATTTAATTGAGTGCTAATATGAATTAATAAAGAGTTTACACTGAGAAAACGTTGTTGTTTTGTTTTTTTTTACAAAGATACATCCCTATGAGCTTGGAGCTTAGGGGCGGGGGCCGGGGGTAATGGGTAGGGATAAGGGAGGGAAAGGATGGTGGCCACGGCCTGTTACGCATCCCAGCATTCGCTGAGGTGCCATGAGACTGAGGGAACCGTGCAAAATCTCAGTCAGGACGGACACCTCTACTTTTTATCAATGGACCAAAATGATGTCCAAAGCCCAAAGCCTGGGAAACCACACACAAGTGAATCACTACTGGGTGGAAAGTGAGTTGTATTTACCTCAGGGAGGGAGCAATGTATTTTTTACTTGAAACGGTCACCCATCCAAGTACTAACCACGCTTGATGTAGCTTGACTTCTGTGATCTAATGAGAACCGATCAATGCACTGCGCTAAGCTCAACCTCATTTACAGCGTTCATTGACACAATTCATTGATACTCTATACTATAGAATCAAGAAAGTTATTTACGTTATTTACGTATGTCTCTAACCGCGTTTAACGCCATACCAGCCTAATGCAATGACTGCATGCACTAAACGTGGTTAGTGAGAAACCTGGATTATTCCTTCGTGAATCGCGACCTAAAATATAATATATATAATATTGTTAGTGAAAACTTGATGTTTTTTTTTTTTTATCTCAAAAACTCGTAAATAAAGTATTGTTGTATCGAGCAGACGACCTTGTTTTTTTTAAAGAGTAATAAAATAAAGTTAACTATAATATTTTTTCAGTGTTGTTTCTTCATTAATGTTAAATTAATGAGCAAGGAATCACAATAAACGGGGAAGAATTATTTTGAACATCATGGTAACAGATACTTTGAGAAAATTAATTAAAGTTCAATTACCCTTTAGTCCCTTTACAGTTTACTTTGGTATTTTATGCTTAATAAATATTAATTTATATTATTATTAAGTTAAGATATAAAAAAATAGTATATTGCTTGGTATATTATATTACTTAGGATGTAAAATTTAATAAACGCCAAAGCATAATAATTATAATATAACATACAAAATACAACATAAAATAGCAGTTGCTTTGTTTCTTTTATATATTAAGTTCTTCGAAGCAATATATTAATAAAGTAATAACTCGACACACTTAATTAATTAATATTTCATGTAAAAATAAAAATTCGATTTCTAATTTTTGGAAGATGGAAGTACAAGTAACAGATACTTAAAAAGTAGAGTGAGTGAAAAATTGACCGATGGTAAAGCTCATTCTCTTGCATGTAAAAAGTTACTTTGGAGCACCATAAATAAGGATCTGAAATCAGTTGAGACCGTCCTTCGTAAAAATTCTGAGCATTTGGGTCTAAAAGTCGATGACTTCGTCCATCTACTCCATGCTAACGCTCGAAAAACGTGGCTTCTTTTTTATTCGAACTTTAATTTCTTTCGCAATCTCCCGTAAAATGTGTTTAAAAAATATTCTAAGATAGAACATATTATGGTGAATCAGAAAGTGTCATAACCTTTATTAGCCCTTCATAAAAATTTTGAGAAAATTCTGATACAATACCAAAATCCGTGGCAAATTTTCATTTCAAATGATGCGGTCTACGGGTTAACAGCTGACTGGATCAACGGGATCAACAACACTATATAACTTCAGCAGATGCTCGTATTGCGCAACTTGCATAAATTTCTACTGCGCAGCTTTTGAGGAGCCGACGTAACTTTTTCGTATGCACATATATAGTGCGTGACGTCATTCCCGTCATGCACTGCGCACTCAACTCGCTGACTCCTCTTTAATTAAATGAAATAGTTAAATTTTCATAAAAACATTATTTTATCTTGAAATATTGCGTGTAATTTTAATGATCATTATACATTGTTTTGATGATATCGTTAATATTTAGTTTTGCTATTAAATTTGATTGCATCGATAATCAATATTTTAGCAATTTTCTTATGAGGCTTTTTCTATTTATCTTAATAACGATAATCATTTATAACTTTTGTCGCGTTTTATGCAAAAAAAAAAAAAAAAAAATTACAATTTAATTTAATAATTTTATTTTTATCTAATTTCTATTAACGTATATAATAATAACCTATCAAAGAAGTAACAAGGAGAAATATAAACTTATGTAAAATATAATATACCATAATATGATATTATGTATGTAAATTCATTATAGACAAATTACGTCTTGGTAAAAGGGTAAAAGCTGTTTATTATAATTATATATGGATGCCCTTGGCTATACTTTACTCTGATATGGAAGACTTAAGTTCTTAGAATTCGATTTAATAGCTAAGTTTTTTTTTTTTTTTTTTTGCCCACTGGTCATAATTATATAGTATTACATGCACACATGCATGCACTATATAAATATGCAATATACCACCACATCAGCATGCAGTAGAAAGCAATAACAACATTTTACAGTGATGCAGTACAAGGGGCATCATGCATCGTGAGTGGATCGAGCTGCACTATCCGAAAGTAGCAATGTTTGTAATCTATATATAATTATATATATACTTATATGCATAACATGAGTCCATTTTATTAACTAAGTTAAAATCACTGTAGAAATAATGGATGGTAAATCACTAAGAAATTTTTCAGCAAATCTTCCTTATAATAAAGAAGTTTGAGTGTTGTCAAATCAGCATCTAAAATACATTAAAAAGTAATAATTCAAAAACTAGATTGATTTTTTTTATACTTGATCAGGTAAATAGTAAAAAATACTCCACTTTTATGTAAAAATATTTTCGGTTTACCATCGGAAAATAATTAGCAATAGCCGTCAATGGTAACATTATATCCTTTAAAAAAAAAAAAAAAAGATAACTATATATTATACAGACGCACAATGATCGTCCAATTTATAAAGTGATCATATTGTATGTATATTACATCCTTCCTCAAATGGCCTTAATAATCTTTTATCATGTTAACTTGTCTAATCGCCAATGAGAAAGAATTAAAAAAAAATACATGGGATTTAATGGACGTTGAGACTGAATATGAGCCATTAATTAAATTAAGTGCCTGTAATAATTATATAGTAACTCTTCACCAAATACAAGTTGTGTGGAATCAATGAAGGTTATATAATTATAGCTTTATAAGAGTCATTACATTATCGCTTTGGCTAAATTAGATTTTTTTTTCTTCCAGACACTTTATGAGTATTATAAAAAGTAATGCTGGAATGAAAATTAACTTTTATAAAACGATATCGATAAATTTTTGACTGTTTCTTTACGATAATTTTACTTACTACGTGAAATATTTAGTTAGGTATAATTACTATTATTATAATTATTTAGTGAATTTGTAAGCAGAGGTTTAGGAATACTTTATATTTGAGAAGTAAAAAGTTTAACTATAACCCAAGTAATTAATAAGATTGTACTCGTAATAATAAGGTGATTTTCCATCGATGTCTATGGCGGCTGGAAGGGCACACTTGCTTCAATATCATATGACGGCCGTCACGGCCATGTTCATTGCCGAAAAAAATCGACTGAAGTCGATTTTATATCGTCAAGATGGCTGTCATACGATATTGAAGCAAGTGCCTCTTTCTCGCACCGCCAAAAGTCTCGCTTGACATCAATCCACGGAAAATGGAAATCCAACTTTATTATTATTATTTGATATGTTGATAAGTATTACGAGATCGGTGCGTATAAACACCTTATCTTACAATGATCATGCAAAGTGTAACATTTTAATTATTATTAAATTCATAAGCTAAATTCATAATGTCAATAAAAAAAAAAAAAAAGCTGTAATATCGCATTAAAATCAACGTATTCATCAATAATATAATCAGTGATTTTCAAAACAGTTTAAATGCATGACTTTATCAATAAACCCCCTTTCATTTCCCCTGTGTTTATTTCGTGTATTGTGTTTGTTTATTTTATTATAGTGTCTTTGGTGTTATTAAACTGTCATATGACTAATAGTAATGTAGTTATATTATAGTATCAATATAAAACGCACAATATCAAATATCATGTATATTATGTATCAAGCAACATAATTATACATGTGTATTTGGTTGTGACAATAGCCGGTAATGATGAATATTGTAAGCTTATCATATAAATGTGTTATTATAATATAAATGTTAGATTGTGTTTCTTAAAAGTGTGAAAAATGTATGATGTACGTGTTATGCAAAAAATATATATGCGTTTAGATGCGTTTAGGTTACTAGTTTTTGCTAAATAAAAAAAAAAACTTTACATGCTACTTTTATATATACTTTATGTTCGTGCATGCATGTTTTTATAACCGCGGCGTTTGATGTGCAATTTACGTTTCATGGTGTATTAATTTTGTAATATTATACTAATGTGATAAAAAACACGAATTATCTATTATATATTATATTCGCTCAAGCAATTATAGAAATATTTTCAAAACTTCGATGATATAAAGGACAGATTTTAGCCTGGAAAAATATTTAGTACTCGATTTAATAATACTGAAATTTTATATTAAATTTTAATAATAAAATATTCTATACTAAAATCTACTTTAAGTTAACAAAAAAATAATTCTTTAATACAAGTAGTAAAATGTTATAATTCATCAGATTGCGACTGTTGCGTATTACGGCATATATGACGCGTGGAGGGATAACGGCTGTGACGACACTTAGTATTACTTAAGTTGGTTGATTACTATGTATCATCATCATATATAAGAGGACGGGGACTGTGGCGTGGTCTCACCCGTCATGATGTTGTCGCGCACGATTTGGACGTGTGCGTCACGGTCTGGCCGCGTGTGCTCGTGCCAAAACCCGACCACGTGTCCCAGCTCGTGCACCACGATACCGAACTTGTCGCAGTTCTTGCCGATCGAGATGGCTTGTTGACCGTTCCCACGGCGTCCAACGAACGAACAACATCTGCAAGCACAAAATAAAAATCTTGTTGTAATTTACAAAAAGCTGAGTGAATTGAGGACATTAATAGATAGCACTGAGCGCAGAAATTTTAGCTCTGTTCGTAAATACGCAATCAAAACGAATCGATTTTCATTGATGAACCTTATGTTCCATGTACATAAGGTTCATAAATAAAAATCGATTCTTTCTGGTTGTGTATTTACGAACAGAGCTTTTGTTTCTCCCAAGGATACAGCAATACCTGACAATAATTGGGAGAATCACAAAAATAATAAAATTTATGAAAGCACTTTGAAGTTGATATATTTTTTAATACTTTTGTCTAAAGGCATAAGTTGTTATTTCTGTAAAATTAAGCTGTGGCTGCATGCTGTCAAAACATTTATATGATTTTACAATGTCATTCATGGCTTATATACAACAATCTTCGTTAATTTGCCCACATAGTTCGAATTTTTACCACTATAGGTTCTCCACTAAGCTTTATGATCTCAATAGCGAGGTAAAAGTATAATAAAATGTAAAAATGAAGCCACCTTAATTTAACCAAAGAAAATAAAAAAATCAGCAATGTTTTCGAATGAGAAATTTTATCCTCCTAGATACATTCATTTTTTCAACATCATTAGTTTTACATCAAATCTCAAGCTACGAAACTTGCATTGAAATGTAATGAAATGGACAAATCACATCAATTTGGAATGTTAAAAAATTTAGCTGCTTTAAATATTTCTCTATTCCCTATACAATAAGTGTATTTTTTAATATATATACTGAAAATTGCATTCATGACGTCACAGGCATGCAATAGAACCTGTAGGTTAATTAAAGGTATTGTTGCTTACTTACCCACAGGGTCTCTCAGTGAACAGTATGTAGCTGGGGTGCTCACTCTGTGATCTCTCGACAAATTTGACGCATGTTCTGTTCTCCCAATGTCTCATGGCCATTTTAAAAAGCGCCTTGTGACTGCCGCTAAAGTTGGAGTCGATCTCGTAAGGAATCACGCCGTACTCCCAGATCCGCTCCTTGCGAGCCGTGGCAGCCCGTGTGTTGCGTCTCCGTGTAGCTGCAGTCCACGACCGACGGTGACCTCTTTTACCTGCTTTACCCTTAACCTTGTCATCGTCTGCAGATTTGTGCAGGTGTCTCCGTCGACTCCTGAAATCAAAGAGAAGAGATATCAGTTAAGGGAGGTTGTACACTGCCTTCGTATCGCACCGTATGGTATCGTATGACCTCGCATGATAAAAATTTAGAATCAGTCCTAAATGAGAAACATACGATCGTATGCGATACGAAACGAAGCTGTGTGCGCGTGTATACACCTGGATCGCATAGGTTGAAATAAGTTCTTAATTATTTTTTATCATACGCTGCGAAATCATGCGATGTTGTGTGAAACAGCCCTTAGAGTGTCCGTAATTAACACTAACTAGTGCATCCGGGAGGTGATTAATAGCATCTTCCATCAATTGCCGACCATTCTGTCTGAGGTTTCCATGATTTCCTTAGCCACAACCAGGTGAATTCTGGGATGAATTACTATAGACCATGGCCGCCTCCCTGGTCGTTTGGAAGGGACCTATAAAAAACCCTAAACAATATGCTATAGGTAGGGTTCACGAATTAAGAGACAGGAAGTTGACAGGTGTCTAAATAAATTTCAGGTTACTTGCAGTATTATAATATTCGATCAGATAGGCGTCGTCCGCTTACCGGCCGACCAACGTATATAGTGTAGTAATACCACATTGCTGCTCTCTTATCAATGGGAATGCTAGTTGGAGACCGTTAGGCAGTCACCATAAAAAGGAGTAGTGAAGGAGCATCATATAGAGTTGATTGCGCTGACGTCATGCCCCTGTAAATTAGGCTGCCCTATGGAGGACCAGAATGCACAGACTAGTATATATGTAAACAAATTATATATTGATTTTTTTTTTCACTTTATTTAACAAAATAAATAAGGATTAAAAAATTGTAAAAATACACTAATAAACGATAGATAGCATAAAAAAAATCGCATCATTAAAGAACAATCAAAACTATTTTTTTCATTTTTTTTCCTCCTAACTAATGCCATAGCATTTGAACCTTCACTTTCTCTTTTCTACTGCCATCTCCCCGTCCTGACCGTCCGCTATGCTATTTTCCCTCGTAAACATAAACAGCAATCCGCTCCTGTATTTTTACTTTTGTTTTGAGCCTATTTATAGTATTTATAGTAAATTTGAACGTGTGATATTATATAATGCAAAAAGTGAAAATGATTAATGGTCAGCGACGAAAACAAGCTGCTGTGAAAAACTTTACGTATGTGAAGTATGCATACGTATGCAACGAGGAGATTCATGATGGTAAGTTCTAACTCCTAATAAATTCCAAATATTAAGATTTAGTATATAGTAAAAAAAATGTCAAGACAAAGTATCGGAGAGTAAATACGTTGCATAATCCCGTTTGTAATAATATATTGAATACTATTCCGACGTGCATAATTATGTAATTCAATGGAAGTGCATTCTTATGCAATTATATAGGGACACAATCAACAAATTTGAGAGTATGTGTTATAGAGATTTGAAACTTTCTGCTACATAATAATAGTATAATAATATGGATGGGTGACCGTTTCAAGTAAAAATTACGTTGCTCCCTCCCTGGAGAAAATTCATCTCGCCTTCCACCCAGTGCAGCCCTAGAGATCTTGGCAGTGAGTATGTTCGTTCTGACTGAGATTTTCCACGGTTTCCTCAGTCAGTGACTTCAGCGAATGCTGGGACGCGTAACAAGCCGTGGCTCCTTTATCCCTATAGATACCAATTACCCTTCTTTAAGCTTCAAGCTCATGGGGATTAATTTTTGTAATATATATTTATTCCTCCAATATAAATTTAATGTAGACGTAAAATGATAAGGTGAAAGGCCGATGCATGTGCCATTGAAAAAAAAAATCTCATTCCAATAATACCGCGTGTGAATTAAAAAATTGCGCGTAAATTTGTTCCTAGATTTTATAGCGTCATGAATATTTAAATATTAATGCAAAATTTAGCCGCTAGCTAACAATTGTGAGTGCTATAATGTTTTTTATGACGCATACTACCATAAGGAGAACATGTGTATCTTGTAGTTGGAATCGGATGCCATGCTTGTGGTAAATCGTTTTTCCTGAAATTATATTAACTGTATTTTATAAGCTAAAGCTACAAAGGAAAAGTGTCCAGAAAGAAATTGATGCAATGTTAAATTTGTTTACTGAGGAAATGTCTACCATAAAATATTTTTTTTAAAGACTTAATTATAACCTAGTCTGTTATATTAATTGTTTTGATGCAAGCAAGCATTTTGTCTTAATTAACGAGTGATCTCGCTTACTGCCATGACACGGTAAAGTTGTAGAATATTTCTGTCAGAAGGAATCGAATGAAATAGATTTTAAAAATCTGAATTTCAAAGCTTTAACTCTATAGAATTACCAAGGCACTTTTCTATCACACCGCGCTTTCCCAAGGGTGGTGGGGGGGAGGGGGGTCGAATCAGAAATCTTATATTGTACAATGTAAGCTCTTTGGTCGAATGACCCGCTATTTAAATCACATGATAATAAAAAAGTTTGTTTTTTTTTTGTTTTTTCCTCACTTTTTTTTTTTTTTTTTTTTCGGAAATACATTACTGGGTTGCTAACTAAGGATTTATTACAAATTTTTTCAGAGTTTTTGGGGCAATATTTTACACTTTTTTCTCGTTTGATAAGAATTACGGGTTGTATCAACCTCCCCCCTTGGTAATGCTAAACTTTAAAGCTTTTATGTAAAATGTTCTGATTTTACTTCCGATAAATTTGCAATGTGCCATATTAAAAATACACATGAAGTTATACAGTATTATCAAAGAAAATTTATTTATTATGTTAAAAAATATAGTATTATTTTAGGAAGAGATGAAAGAGGGAGCAAAAACTATCAAAAGGAACATATAAAAACATTGTCAAAATAAATTTGCATTAAATTATTATGCTCCAATAATATATATAACAAATTGTAACATTTGCATTCCCACGTGATTTTGTCGTAATAAGCATGCAATTTAAATTCAAATGACAATCAGTGACGATGCAAATTTAATGCAGTTGCATCCAACCTGCACTTTGCGAGCAATTTTTAATACAATCCATGAATAGGTTGCATTATAATAATAATAATGAATAATACGATGAATAATAATGACAAATCAATACAGTAACCAAAAGGGGGGGGGGGAGACTTACCCGACGAAGTAAGTCTCCCATTTTATAATATTGCAATAATATTATAATGTTGCAATATTTTTCATGCATGCAAGGAAAATGAATATCTATTCAACTTTTGTGCATCAAAAAATTAATTAATTGCATTATATTATTATATTGTTTTATAATGATATCAACACCTGTATACTTATGACTTTTTAAAATTTATGTCGATTCCTTTGTAAAAATGTAAAAATATTAAAACAGAGAATGATTTTTGATATTTTACACATTATGGGTTTGAAGACTCGGAACAATATTTATGAATACCTATTCAATTTAGAAAAGGTACAGTCAAGATCCCTATTATAGGTATCTTGGGTACAGTAAAGATTGTAAAGAATTCTCGACCTGGTACGTGTTTATTGAGGGAACGAAAGGTGGTTCCCAAAGATAAGCCAACAAAGAAAGTAAAACTTTTTAACCTAACAAAAAAGAAGATTATTATTTACTTGTACAGTCGTTGTACAATCACCAGCACAAGTTCAGAAGCTGTCGTATAGTGATTGACGCAGATGCATAATTTTAAATTTAATAAAAAAAAAAGTATTATTCCTGCTGCATGCAATATGTACAGAGATGCAAATCTTCGCGCGAAACCTGGTGCGCGAAACTTTCGCGAAACTTTCGCGCGAATATTCGCGAAACTTCGCGAAAATTTCGCGAAATTTAAAAAATGACTGTCGCAATGCGATTTTTCATATATTCATCAAAAAATTAAGAAAACAAGATAAAATGGCCCATTTCATGACCTGTCTATCCTCGAATGTGTTAAATGATTTTAAAAATAATTAAAAGTAATTTTTAAAATTAATAAAAAAGAAATAAATTTTTTTATATCTAATAAATTAAATTGAACTCTTTTTAAATTCATTTATGCAATTAAACCTGTCATTAAAGCAATATTAGGAAGAAAACTGCGTATTCATTAAATACGATTCGAAAAAGTAGAGCGGGAAATTGAAATATGTCAATTTCGCGAAGTTTCGCGCGAAACTTTCGCGAAACTTGGCTTGCGAAACTTCGCGAATATTCGCGAAACTAGCGAAATTTCGCGCGAAGCTTCGCGAAGCGTTGCATCACTGAATATGTATATACGGAGTACACATATTAAATTATATAGTGTGATACATAACAACTTATAACGAATAAAAAAGATACTGTCATCAAATAATAAAAGGATGGAATTTTAACTTTGTAGACTTTGAAATTTTAATTAATATTATTCAAAAAATTCAAATTCAAAATTATTTTATTCAATCCATTCTCTTCTAAAATCAAAACCTCACAATAGACTTTTGTTAAAATTAATATACGACATATCAAGTGGAAATAGTTAGCTAAGGGGCAGTATTACAAATAATGTAGTATATCACTTTTAATGTGTCATGCACGATTTTGACACGCTGAAGTAAAACCATGTCATATATTTCTTGACACTGCAAAAAGATTTATCTCGTAATATGTCATGTATTTAACACTTGAGTTAAAAAAATGGGCCCGATATTCGAAAATTATATTTGAATGAAAAGTTCGATAAGCTATTGTTATATATTTGTTTTGTGATTGTGTTTAAAAATTATAAATATATCTGAATATCTCACATGATATAAATAATATACATAAATATATTGTAAGTAAATAAAGGAAACTTGATGTAATTTTTTTTTTACATCATGCAGTTAAAACATCCACAAGTAAAATCTCAAAAGAAATTAGTTGTAAATACATATATTATATTATAATATATACACATTTAGTAATATTTAAAAATGTTATTTTATGGTATATACATATATTATGGTATGCTACTTTTTTTTATTAAAAGTTAATACTTCATTATCATAATAATATATGCACATAAATAATGTTATATATGACTCATCTTTTTTTTTTTTTTTTTATGTGTTAAATTAAGTGTTCAATGATGCAAATTAGGTCATGTGTGCTGTGATGTGTGTTGAATTTTGTTAATGATACTGTATATATATATATTTTAATATATCTATGCAGTGAGTGGATGATGCAAATAAATTTCATGTGTGTCCGCCTCCCTCTCTCTCTCTTTCGTGCTGTACTGTACGTGGTGTGCAGCGAGTGGGCAAGCTATAACTAGTGCATGCATGCAGTGATACAAGCATTGCTAATTACTTCCTCACTGCCTCCCTCCCCCTTCCCTTCCCCCGTTCACCCTACACTGCATCAGCTCATCCACCATCGACCAAACGGAAGTGGATGGAACCAAACCACCACTATACCATCAACACCACCATAACACATTTCGTCCCGGCCGCGTCCATAATATACAGACCTATATACGTATATTATATATACTCATTTTATAAGACTATTATGAGAGGATAGTATAGAGCGAAAGAGTAAACCATTCGGAAACAGAATAATTTAAATATTTTAAATACCTATCTATCTAAATCGTACTAAAAGCATAATTACTTAGTATATACTTTTCTCTTTATTAACATAGAAAATGCAATATAATAATGCAATTATGTACCTTAAAATTCAACCCTAATAGATTGTGCACGTTTAAAGGGCTTGTTCAAATCAAAATGGAGCTGCTATAATGGTTTATCAAATACGTCCGGGTATTTGCCTCTAACTTTGGGAACCGTGGAAACCTCAGTTATAATGGCTATATAACTAGAACAGTACATATAACAGTAGTTCGATCTGTACGTAAACCCTGCTCGGAGTACTCTAAACAGAGTCTTCTTGGGTTTAAGTACAAAAACTGTGACGTCATTTGCACTGCACTGCCTACCCCACCCTCTGAGATGGAGTAGAAAAAGGTTTACTCGATCCGAGTAGGGTTTACGAACGAAATGTTTCTCCTGGCATGCATGAGTCACATCAAACGTTCAACAATGCTTGACTGCGGTGATCTGATATGAAATCTGCATGTAAGAACTTACTGCACGATTCTTTCTTAAATATTTGCTATTAATTGATTCATAATTATTAATTAATTAAATAAATAATACAACAGAATATTAAAAAAAAAAAAAACTGAACCGTGTTGTAGGGTACTGGCAAAGAATTCAAAAAGAAATGCTCACGTTATACTGAATTATTTATTTATTTATTTATTTATTTATTTATTTATTTATTTATTTATTTATTTATTTATTTATTTATTTATTTATTTATTTATTTATTTATTTATTTATTTATTTATTTATTTATTAAAAGAAATTACAAATATATTAAAAAATATGCAATATACATGAAGTCTATATTGTTTAAAATCTCTTGTTATTTTTTATTGTTTCTGACTTCGGTGTTTTTCAGTTAATTGAAATTAAGTCCACTATTAATAACTTCGAACTTCGAACAATGTTTGGGCACTTCTCTCCACTTAATGATGGGAAATACTCTCATTACTGCATGCATGAGTACTTGCTAATTATCGCTAGTCCTTATAATGAAAACAAGCTTGTATTGTTTCGTCAAAATAAACACGAGTGGAAAGAAAACAGTTGATTTACTTTAAACTATAAAACAATTTTAATATTTAAATTTAACATTTAAACTTGTAATAAAAACCACATAATATTAAATTTTTTTACTATAAATTTCATGTAATTCTTATGAAATAAAACTAGTGGAATTTTTATACCCAGTATAATTTTTGTCGCTTGTGTAACTAAAAACTGTTTGTGCTTAGTACAATATTAACAGTAATAATATTTACGTTGAATTATTATTATGTAATTAACAACATTGTTTTAATGATAGTTAAAGCTTTTACAAACAGTTTCGTTATTTATTTTTGTTGACTGAAAGCAAACTAAAATTTTTAATGGCAGTTTTATATTAATCTTGCCAAGACTATATACTGGGAGGACGGCCTAGGACAACTTATATATTGAAGAACCTCGATACTCGACAATTCTCGCCAACCTTCGGGGAAGTCCGCTAAATGAGCCACATGCTCGGGCGGTTTCTTTGAGGACGTCAAAGACTTGACAGCTTGAAAAATTTGACAGATGGCTAATAAAGCGGCATCTTTGACCGCGGTATCTTTGTAGCCCCGACTCTAGGCCAATCAAATGCGCTAGAAAAGTCAAGATCGTGACGTCACTGGGTTGAGGAAATGGCGGCACAAAAAGTTAGGCCATCCTCTTGTATATAGTCATTGTTTAATCTTGTAACCAATACAGATCATGCTATTGATATAGTGTGCAGTGTGCTGAAACTAAAAGTGATGAAACAAATTACTGATGAATATATATTGTAATACAGTGTTTGTTTTTATAACTATATAACAGTTTGCATGGACTATACTATATATATATAACATATTATAATATCCAGTATATTTGGTATATTAATTTTATCAACGAAAAGGAAAATTTAACTGACAATTATCATTCTCCTATGCCCTTGAGTAACTGTTTTATTTTGTAAAGTATCATTATTGCATTAATTCTAATGGGATACGAATTAATGTTAATAAAGCTACTTAAGTGACCCGAACTTACTTTTAAGTTGTATGGCACCTCGTCGCTTCGGAAAATTTCTCACTTGCAGCCTTGTTATTCATTAACAAGGCTGCAAGTGGGAAATTTTTCGAGGCGCGCGACGAGTGTATTTTGAATGCTGATTCCCTGAGTACGGTCTATAAAATTTAAAAACATCATCTAATATTATAGAAGTGGCTATAATATAATTTTATAAAACTACAAGCTCCCTTCATTTAACTGAGTGAATCGTGTTGAATTCAAAATAACTATTAAAAAGCGGAACTCAACCATTTATGTTCTCGACAAAGAAAGTGCTTGTTTTTGTTTCGTAACCACTCGCGAACAACCTGCATGATTTTTATTGTACATTTGAATGGAGGACCTCGAGTCAATGTTTTCATATATATATATATATATTTTTTAACTCTCTAGCACCCTTCAAATCGTGCTACAAAATGCTGTGACGTCATAGTCATGCAAATATTTAACACGCAAGCATAAAAAAAAAACACTTCATGACTAGTCTTACCGTTTGATTTTGAGGCTGTTAGAGGTTTAAAAGAAGTAAACATTTTGATAATATAAATCGCGGTCCTCTATCTAATTATGCAATGAAGAAAATTCAATTAGTTTGCATGTCCACTCACCCTAAGTTAATAGATAGCTACATATTAATTATTTATAACTTAGTACTTGTAAGCAGTAATCAACCATATATATATATAATATATGAGAAATAATCAACTGTTTATGTACCGTATATACCAGCAGCCTCTGTACGTACGTATCAGAGAAAATATAGGTTCATAATATTCTACGTACGTAATTACGTATATTATTTTAAGATTTTGTATTTAATAAAAATTCACAAAATTCTTTTTTCATTTCATTTTTAAAGGTTTTGCAGCACGCTTGATGGTTATAAGTTATAATGAATATAATGTATCAGCTATCACGAGTTGACAATATTTTCATCTTTTTCATTGTTGTTATTATATAAAAGCCACAGAAATTTTGGCAGCCCAGGTGCCCCATTCTGTATCAATATCAATATTCACTAAGGAAATGCTTTTTATTTTTAAATCCTATTCATGAAAAAGTCATAAAACGACATGACAGCCACTTTTAAGATTTTTTTCCTGAATAGACGAATGGAAGTTTGTTTTCAATTGCTGATGTCTGGACGTTTCGCAGCTTAACTTGTCGATTGTTGAACCTTTGTCCGTCTGTTCCTACTTACAGTCCACTCCTTGATGGCTATCTAAGCTTCTAAGCAGCACAAGATAGAACTTCTGAATTGTCACAAGACCGAAGTCACGTAAAGAAACAAGGTACAGTACTACTGTTCATGCAATACATTATTATATTACGTGCCTGTAAGTCTTGTAATATAGGTGTATATTATATATTATGTTCCAAGCGATTTAAAACATAATTATATTATACGCATGCTTCGATTTTAGTTATATTATGCTTGAGTATCGCCTCCATAAGTTCAGGAAATTGCTTACGATTTTATAAATCGATCACCACAACTATAATATGCTAACAATGGATAAGTTGTATTTAAGTCAATGTGCTAAAAATGTAAGTTGTACGAGAAAAATTAACTTGTAGAATGGGAAAAATGCACCTTAATAGCATCTTTATTTTTTAGTATGTGGAATGATCTAGTATATTATAATACTTTGATATCTCAACAATGTAATAGACTATCGTCCATCGTATAGACGGTCGCATCAGTATATCGTCCCTCGTCCGGAATAATGAGCTATCTGCCTTCCAAAATTCAAATGCAATAATGAGCTGTCTGCTTTTACTTTTACATTAAAATTGCATTCACCTGGTAAAACAGACAGCTTATTATTGCATTTGAATTTTGTTAGGCAGATAGCTCATTATTCCGGACGAGGAACGATATAACATACGATCAGTAACAGTGAGCATGCTATCGTATGTACACTTTTTGTGTTTAATAAAAGACTAATATATAATAAAACTCTACAGGAAAGCATTAAGTTGAAAAATTAAATTATATTAAAAAAACGCTGAAAAACTTTCGTTTAATATTACCTTTTGGTCTTCACTGCCCTTTGGCTATATAACCAAGTAACTATTTGTCTCTTGTGCTCTAGTGAACAAGAATACTGTAACGTCCGGGTGGCTCAGAAAGACACAACAGTGGCATAGGTCAGGAGAGAGCTTGTAGAGAGACACGTTGTCTATTTGTCTTGTGGTAAATCCCTTCACGTTGGTCCCAGTAATCTCTGGCTCCATCAGAAACGGAGACTTACGTTAAATCTTACCAGTAATCTCAACGTACAAGCAAATTAAACTTTAATCTAACTTTAAATTAAACTAATGAATAATTAAATAATTATCACATGAATCATTTCGTTTTCTAATTATACTGCTAGTATATATAGGATTATATTATTATGTGTAATAAATTTTAAGTGTTATTATTGTTCATAACGATGTGAGAAATATTAATTAACTTCCATGTTAATTTTGTGGTAATTGATTAACATAATATATAGTTATAATTATATTTCACTACAGTATAATTATAGTTCAAATATGCAGTCTAGATTAAAAAAAAAAAAACACTATAAATAATATAGTCAAGTGGAGTTTTATACCAGTGATTAAATTTCATTTCCATGAAGCTGGAAATGAAAATGAGATTTTTTTTTTATACAGTATAACATTATTATTAACTAATTTTTCCCCTTCAACTGAACCCTGTTATATAGGGTACTATCACAAGTGACTGAATTTAATTTCCCGGTCTTATCTATAACAATGCTCAGGATTTTGTTAAGCCCTATCCAAACCGAGGCAGCAATGACCTTCATCCCAGCATTCACCTGGTTCTGACTGAAGGTACCATGGAAACCTCAGTCAGGATAGTCGGCATTAAATGTTAAGCATCCACCTGCCAATTTGGTCGCCATAATTATAACTAAACGATGTTCGTTTGCTGATTTTGACGACTTCTGCTACAACCACCGCGCATCGGTGCGTAACTTTTCAGAGCACGTTTTTTTCACTCTGAAGACAGAACACTATAATACTACCGCAAAATTATTTTAAGACTCTAAAGAATATGAATATGTGCGATTATGAAAGGTGAAAGAATGCAGGGAATTTGAATCCAGCTTTTGTATCAATCTGTTCCCAAGGACACAAAAGCACGACTAAGTAATTGGGCTAGTTTGATTATGAGGGATGAGGCGAGGATGCTGGTGATTATGGAATTGAGTATCTGGCAAGGGTGGAAAAAAAAGAGGGTTAAAATCAGAAGAGACAAGGAAATTATTAGGAGAGGTGAGACACTCAATCAGAGCCACACTTCACTCCTGGAAAGCTTAGACGTAACTGATCAGGAGTAACATGATTTTGTATACTCTATATATTCATTTAAAAACAAAAATCTTGTACAAGGGTCTTTCACCATAAGTCGTAAAATAATATGATGTCACCATTTTGTAGGCAAAAAATTATCAGCGGCGTAGCAGATACGCATGCTAAAGTTGGTCTCAAAGTTAATTTCTCCTGGTTATTCGCATCATTTAAACTTTTAGAAATTTCTTTTATAAATGGTGCAAAGAAGAACCGAATAAATGCTATAATTGAAGAAAAATGTATGGCAACCAAAACTCTCATTAAAAAAAGAGATGTTGTGAGTTACGTTAACCCACACAGCAAATTAAGGATTTTAGGGTTTTCTGCATACATCCCCAAGATCTTCGGGCGTCTTCGGACATCTCCGTGCTACCCAAAAACGTAAACATGAAACTCCCGTATGGGTTGCATGTCCATGCAATTTTCTATAAATACATGTTGATAATCTCTGTAGCGAGTAGAAATGTTCGAACATGTTTGTTTCACACGTGTTCCACGTGAATGTACGACAACGATAATGGAGTGGCTTCTATCGCTGTTAACTCCCGCTTTTCTTGCGCTCTATCATTGCTTGTCGGGGGACCATTCCAGTGCATGAACAGGGCGAGTGAGTGACTGGTCTAATCCGTGGCGTGAGGCGCGAGGCACGGACAAAGCTGCTTACATACAGCGAGTGAGGGACTGGCTGACACCTTGGTCCGACACCTTCAACTCTTTTGCTTCCACGGGGTTATATACTCGCGCACTTTTTATTTAACTGTACTCACTAAGCTTTCATGTTACAATATTTCATTTTGTCTAACTATCTCTTTACGTTATTTAATAATATTATACAATTTAAATTTAATTAACCAGTGTTCTGTGTTTGATGATTTTGATTCTAAATTTTTGAAGAAGTGCCTTAGACTGCCTTAGTGGAAATATTGACCTATGTGTTGTGGGTGATTTGGTTGTTTCTGCAGCCGTTTCTATTTACCCCATAGGCTCACATGTTTCTATCTTTTACTGTATTTTCAGCCTATGAAAGATTTAATAAATAAATAAATAAATAAATAAATAAATAAATAAATAAATAAATAAATAAATAAATAAATAAATAAATAAATAAATAAATAAATAAATAAATAAATAAATATAAAAATCATATTTAACAAAATACATTCACGAAACTACTACTTTTTTTTTAAAATTAGCTTTACCCAACAATAATATACAGTACAAGATGTATATTACATATACATATCGTCCCTCGTCCGGAATAATGAGCTATCTCAGCTATCTGCTTATCATGATTTCGTTGCAATAATGAGCTATCTACAATTTCAGGTGAGCGCAATTATTATAAGCTGTAAATCGGTATAAAATAAAGTTCATAATTGCGCTCACCTGAAATAGCAGATAGCTCATTATTCAGGACGAGGGGCGATATTATAGTAAGTTTGGCCAAGAAGAAAAATACATAACCATGATGACATGCTATATATGAACAGTTTATAATTATGTAAATTTGAATTTTGACACGTGAATGTAAGATTTAAAAAAAAATTAAAAAATTAATTAATTTTGAGCTTCCATGGGCTGCATGACAATGTCCACACACAAAAAAAGCAAGAGTAACGGACTGTCTTATTGCGCTCACATTTAATAGACAATAATGGTCGCATTTTTTTATTTCATAATTAGAAAATATACATAAAATTATGCTTTTCTGAATTTTTTTCAGATTTTTTGGAGTGCGGGAACTAATTTTTAAAAAATATTTAATATATCTGAATTAGGGTGGTACATCTGATGGGACAACCGTGACGTCATCAATAGCCAATCACAGCAACCGTGATGTCATCAATAGCCAATCACAGCACAACAAATGACGTCACGGTTGTCCCATCAGGTGTACCACCCTAATTCAGAGATTTTAAATATTTTTTAAAAATTAGTTCCCGCACTCCAAAAAATCTGAAAAAATTCAGAAAAGCATAATTTTAGGTATATTTTCTAATTATGAAATAAAAAAATGCAACCATTATTGTCTATTTGCTTTTAGTCGTCGTGTTTGTAATGTTTCTATATCAATTCTCTCATGACGTAATATACCGTATACACTGAGGGAACCATAAAAACCATAAATAAAAAAATGGTCAGAATGGTAATGCAGCAATTGATGGGTGTTCTTTAGCAACAACATTTGGATACAATCCGATGGTGCCTTGGATCGAACTAACTACTTTCCGATTATAACGAGTTAATAGATACGAGTTGGAAAACGCTATAATATACACCATATATACATTAAGTATCGCATTGCACATTCGTAGTGCATTCCTGAATGTTGTCCACAGAAGTTGTTACCTGTGTTTTCTGCGAGAGGTGGCGGCCATGTGCTCTTGACGGGTGCCGGGGTGCAGGTGCCTAGACACCTGTCCGACTCCATGCCGGTGCCGGTGAGGCACCATGGCGCTGGTGCTGACTGCAGTGGTGGTGGGGCTGGCACCATGGTGCTGCCGTCGCTCACTTTGGTGTGCTAGCTCATAGTCGTACTGCACGTTGGGCAGGGCGATGTCACCCAGGAAACCCACTGCAACAAATCAATCAATCAATCAATCAATTTCTCGCATCATCGCGTCATCATGGCAGAAAAAATATCAAATCTACACAAAATTGGGAGCCAAGATTGTAATTATTTATATAAACTTAAAAAAAATATTGGTTGTCTTGTAATTTTTAATAATAATATTTAAGATTTCTTAAAGTTATATAATTATGTTTCAGTAAACCGTTACATTCTCGACTAAATTTATGTACATAGCGATGCCTTTAATCACATCTTCAATGTGTTTTTCTCGTTAATTTTCTCCAAATTGAACGACCACGTTATATCAATGAGGAGCATCAAGAAGCATTCTATCATTCTTGCAGTGCATTCTTAATACATTCGTTTGAAGATTCGCTTTTTTAACCAAATTTTGTTTCACAAATGCATTGTTTTATTTTTTAATTTCTAACATTTCTTTTAAGATGGGAGTTTCGTTTGATAATCAATCTATAATTTATGACCAACGGGAAGAAATGAACATGCATGATTTAACTTTAATTTTTAGATTTGTATATTGAAGATATGGCTCAAATTAGACTATCATGGGCATTGGGCAACCTGCATGAAATTTTTTCATTTTATATAGGATAGAGGAGATTTTTTTTAACCCTCCAACACCCTCAAAATCTTTTAGAAGCACACATGACCAAAATGTGTCAATTGCCCCAAAACACAAACCAATCAATCAAATCCTCAAAATCGAGGGGAAATAAGTTGTGACATCATTGTCATGCAACGTCTTTCCCCATGTGTATAAAATAGTTGCATGACTATGACGTCACAAAGTAGCATGATTTTAAGGATATAGGCAGCTCAAAAAAATAAAATTGACAATACATAACTCGAGGTCTTCAGTCCAAATATGCAGCAATAAACAAAATTAATTATGCACAAGAACGGTACAGTCGTTGGGTTATGCAAACATAATTATTAAATGTTGAGAATCAGGATGCCATATTGAAGCTATTCATTTCTCAATTCAGTTTACCACAATGCACAACACTAAACTTATATACTTAAGAAAGTATTTTAATGAAAAATTGAATTTCGATTAACAGTAGTGAGAGTTTTCACAACTTTTTCTTATTTTTTGCATGCACTCGTACATGCAGATAAATTAAATTTATCTTCAATACGGAAAGTCTTTTATATTTTCCCGAAAAAAAATTCTTCTTCTTCTTCTTTTTTTTTTTTTTTTTTTTTTTTAGTGGATGATGTTTATTATTATTACCTTTTTCTACAAAATATGACTTAAATTGCTTTACAACAACAATAAAAAAATGTATCAAAACATGGGTATTTAGGATAATTTATGGCCGTAAGTTGCAGCCAACCTATCTTGGAAAAATCCGACAATTATCCGAGAATTTTAATGTTAATTAGTAAATAATCCACGGATGATCCTCAGATTATTCTCGGATAGGTGGCTGCAACTTACGGCCATTAGAGTCTGTAACTTTCTAAATATTTGCATATTGATGTGTATTTTCCTGTCCCAGCAGTATCCGCGATCACATTATGGTAGAGATAATACGGATCAGCTGGCCCAATGCTAAAAAAATCCCATTCATAAAAATTATGAAAAAAATTTAAAATGTTCCCTTCTACATCCCCTATCAGTAGGTAAAATATCAGGTATACAAAAACGAGCTAGTTTTCGAGTTATTAATTTTTAAAGTTGACTAATTTAACATGGAGAAATAGAACTTCCATGTTAAATTGGTCAACTTTAAAAATTAATAACTCGAAAACTAGCTCGTTTTTGTATACCTAATATTTTACCTACTGATAGGGGATGTAGAGGAGAACATTTTAAATTTTTTTCATAATTTTTATGAATGGGATTTTTTTAGCATTGGGCCAGCTGATCCGTATTATCTCTACCTTAATTTAAATTCTATATCTTTTTGGTTATAAAAGTTTCATTTATGGCAGGTTACTAATATAAACAACGTATATAAAAAGTAACTAGGGAGGATTTATTTTAATGTGTGCTCTCAGAGACTCTGTGTTTATAAATTATATAATAATGACGATGCATATATATAGTTAAAAAAAAAATGACGATCTCAATAAATATAATTAAGATATGGGTCAAATAAATAGAATCGTACTTTTTGTTTATTACGTGATTCACATAATGTTATAATAAGACACTTAAATCGAATTTGTTTGGAAATTTTAAAGCAGCGAGC
The DNA here is from genome assembly GCA_949825025.1 of Siphlonurus alternatus. Classification (NCBI taxonomy): domain Eukaryota; kingdom Metazoa; phylum Arthropoda; class Insecta; order Ephemeroptera; family Siphlonuridae; genus Siphlonurus; species Siphlonurus alternatus. Next base: position 66,072,726 of record OX463788.1, on the reverse strand, counting down.
GTTCCTCTTATATATAATATATAGCTTATATTATAATATATTACATTATATGTAATATTTTATTTATATATAATATAAAGGTTATTATAATACAGGGGCAATACCTAACACAAAGCTACAGCCGCCTCCTTTCCTATCCTATAATATAGAAACCTCGTCATCCAGTCACCTTACTCCTCTCATCCTAAGGGTTGTCTGGCACCTGAGGGTGAATGAGCTCCGGTCTTTCCTGTCTGCCCGTCGTCCCTGTCTATAGGGTAGCGCCACAAGATTGTTGGGTTGCCTGCTTACAGGATAATGTCCTGATGTTTACCTCCCCTCCTATCCTGAGAGCAACCTTGCGCTCTAAAGCATTGAAAAAGAAAAGAAAAAAAAAATACAGAAAAAAATTAATTATAAATTATAGACGGCAACTATTAACATTTGTATCATTTTCATATCATCTTCTAGTTTATAAAAAATACACCAGTTACATTTTTGTGTCCTTAAATAATTGTAACTGGCAACAAAGTCAATTTTTTTATTTTTTTCAATTGTTTAGAGCGTATACGGTTGCTCTTCAAGAGGGGAAAGGAAGGGAGGACAACATCAGGACGTTAGCCTGTATATAAGCAGGTAACCCAACAAGCTCGTTGCGTTACCCTAATATAGGTTCTACTCTTGAATAGATAGGTTACAGGTTAAGCATACTGGAAAGTAATTTTTAGAAAAATACTCCCTATTGTACAATAAAATGATTATTTTTCAGCAATTTTTCCTTTTTCTTCAACAATTAAAAGCTACTGATGCTATTATACTGTATGTACCAATTTTCATTTTCAAAAAACAAAAAACAAAAAAAACATAATATATATATATATATATATATATATATATAATTATACCCCGCCGCGGGCTGTATAAGTTCTTAATTAAGGGGGAATCCCTGTAAAAAAATATATATAAATAAATAAATAATAATAACACTGTTGACGAAAATTTACTACATACATTTTAAATTACAGACTTTTTTATTGCAATGAATAAATTACTCAAATCAGGAATTAAGGATTTTGGATATTTCTAATAAAACATTATTACAATGCAATTCAGAGAAATTACCATCAAATGTAAAAATATTTTCTTACATTCCTTTTTCGACTGCACACTTTACCCCCACCCTTTTTTATTTATTTTTTACTGTCCCGATGGAAGCTGAAAGGTTATAACCTATAAATAACTATATCAATACGAGCTGCATTGACTGACTTTTATTAAATCAGTGGAGACTTATATACATGCAGAAAGTTGATTCGTTTGACACGCTAACTTTTATGCTCACTAACAGAATTACATGCAACACAATTAATAACTTTGCGGTGAGGTTATACTTCAAGATATTTTCAACACTAATATCTTAACTCATGGTAATTTAATTAATTTGTTCATGCTCATTCTTATATGTGCAAAAGATAAATCATTATACACGCGGTAATTTTAATTTTCTTGGTTCGTTTGTACTAGTTTGTCCAAACTACCCCCCCCCCCCATTTTACATTTTTCATTATTCTTAATTTCTTATACTTAAATTAAATAATACCTGACCAGTATTTTAATTATTATAACTTGCGATAATGAATTCTTAGAATATAATAATATCCAATTAATTAAACATTACTATTATAAAACTGAAAAAATAAAATTTTATAACATCAACTATTAGCAAAATTAGATTTATTTATTTACTATTATTTTTTTTTTTTTTTTTACGAATTGCTGCTATTGGTTAGTAATTTATGTAACGAGTTTCAGCTTATATAATTATACAAATCTCATCATGTGAACTTTAAAGTAATCAGCTCGCATGCAAGCTGCCTTGCTCGTAATTCTACATCAATTTCCTCCACGTACATGCAACGCAAAAACTAATTTAATACAAAATAATTAATGAAAAATATTATATGTAATAATTATATACAATATTATAAGAGTATGCTGTACTATATTTTATACCAAATTATATAATCATCAATTTCTCTCTGAATTAATTACAATAATTATCTATACACATATGTCCATAAAAAAATATAATGAATATATATATTCTTATATACAAAATAAAAGCAAGCAATTTTTCTTGCTTGGTTTTCTGAGAAGGAAATATGCACACACAAAATTACGCATTACTGTGGTATGTATATGATCAATGAGGAGTGAAAAAAGGGGGGAGGGGAGGGAGGGGGGGAGTGAGAAAACAGAGGTAGCGAGGGAAGAACAACAGATTATAATTATGTAAATGATAATAATTGCAAAAAGTCAGGAGAGAAAAAAAAAAAAAAAAAAAAAAAAAAAAACAGAAATAAAGAAAAAAGAAATAAAGAAAAAAGGAGAAATATTCAGAAAAAGAGGAGAGGCTGTCGATCAAGGATTGTGTATTATAGAGAAAGGGAGAGCCGAGAGAGAGAGAGAGAGAGAGAGAGAGAGAGAGAGAATAAGATAATTATAATTAAAGAAGCTACAGTACGTCGAATTAATTTGATATTCCTTCTGGAAATAGCCGGAAGTGCAATGATGTTTGCATAGCTCTTCTGTTTGTAATTAAGTTTTAAAACCTTGCAGAGTGGCTTGAAGTGTAATATATAGAAGTATATACTGAATTACGTGTGAAATTGTAATGCTGAAATACGAATGCCTGAAACATCTCACTTCCGCTACTTCCAGATGAAATATCATATAAATTTGACTGCATATATAATACAGTAAAATTTATTTAATATTCCTTCCGGAAGTAGCCGGAAGTGTGAAATTTACAGCTCTTCTGTTTGTAATTCAGTTTTGAACCAAACTTTACAGAGTGTTTTGACGTATGTGTGCAAATACGAATAGGAAGACCATCAGAAATCTTACACTTCCGGCTATTTCCGGATGGAATAGAATGTAGATTTGACTGCATGAGTATATATTATAATAGTGCGACTGGTGCAGAGAGAGAGAAGTGTAGGCCCTACGAGAAAGAGAGAAGAACTAAAAGAGTTCTGCTGGCAAATCTTGGGTGTGCAGCCGCAGGCCAGTGGTCCAAGCCAGTCAGCAAACTGCTTACAATGCAAGCAAACACGAGGAGGATATACGAGACCGACAAGCCGGCCGGCACGCGGGCTCAAGTCTTGCCGCGGGCACTTGCAGCCGTGGGGTGCTCCATTGCTAAGCTGAGCACCATATAATATATATACACCATCTGGCCTATCATCTGGGACCACCTGGCATAATTTCTGGATCTCCAAGAATAGGGGTAGTAAATTATTAACATTTTAATTTCATTTAACTCTTTGAAGAATATCTTCTTATAAACTATGCGCGCGTAACATTTTGAACTTTTTAAAGTTTAATTGTGTTTTAAAAGATTAAATAATTATTATAACATTATTAAACACACTTCATTGAAGAAATGTAAAGAATTTAACTTAAAATTATAAAAGTTAGTATTAAGTCAAAATAAGTTTAGTACTTGAATACGGATTTCATAAGGGGTGGAACGAAAGACAAATCCTTGATCGATGTCAGCAAATTGTCTGAGAGTTGTATGATTTCAGTTTTATAACCTGACAAACCAAATTACATTAATTATTTTTCATTAATTTAATCATGCAACATTATTATAGTCTTGGCTGTTACAGTGCTACATGATGCTGTTTAATACGGATTAATTGACGACGTCGTCTCATATATATAAGAATAACATTATCCGTCGTCAACGGTTACGTATTAAACACCATCATGTAAACGTAGTGAATATTGTGTGTGCATGGAGACTTGCTCATTTTTTAATTTCGAAGATTTTTATTTTTTTACGACTCTTTTTTTTTTTTTTTTTCATTCTGTTGAAAATTAAATCTTAAAATGAATTTTAAGACTTTTTAAAAATTTTATATAATATATATATATATATATATATCATTATGAATTATATATCATAATTCATAATAAATAATTATGAATTATATATATATATATATATATATATATATATATATATATATATATATATATATATAATATATATATATATATTATAGATATTCTGTTTACGTGATGGTTTACAGTTTAATTAATAGCCATATTAATTAATCTTATATATAAGTTACAATAATTTACACAATAATGACGAGTCTTCTCATTAAAATGACAATAAAAAAGTCTAGCAAGAATTTCTATTGCCAATTTGAAGCAAAGACTTTCTAACATTTAACGTGGCGGCAGCGACAAGCCGCGGTACATACATCGACACGAGTCAGCTGCTTGCTTGACCTTGGTGACCACCCAATGACCCAGCGCATCACCGAGGTCAATGAAATCGTATTAAAGAATCAAAACACATTAAATGTATTACATATTTGATTATGTTGTGACTTTTTTTATCAAGGAACTTTTTTTCTCCATTCAGTTTGTCCTATTATTATAATAAGTCCTTTTATTAATATTATTATTATATATTAAACTATTTTAAAAAAAAATATTATATTTTATAATTATAATATAGGAGTATAATGAGACAGCGATGGACAGATATAAAACTGGCTGCAAATAAAACAATCATTATTTTAATAACCCAAATTGAAATAAATTTAATCTTTTATTCGTTATTAAGCTCTTCTCTATTCTAAATCCCTCTTATGACTATTTTAGAGGAAAAAAGAGGGAAAAGACGATATTACGTCTTCTTTCCTCTTATTGAGCATAAAATGTTAGGAATATTGTCTCAATTTCATCCTCACTTTGAGCGAAAAGGAAATAAGATATGTGTTTTTGAGGTAAAAAGATTAGGTTTAGACGTGTAAAGGATGACTTGAAGACGTAATTTTTCAAATAGGAAAAATTTGTCAATACCGCTGCAATATTTTTTGCAACGTTCTTCCAACATTAACATTATTTCAACAGTATTCCTAAAGATTGCAATACCCATTCAATCTGCATGATATTTTTCATCACATATATTCTGCTATAGTGGATCTTGAGTTAACATGCATTATTAATCTTTTAGAGCCCTTTAACATCGTACTGCAAAATGATGTAAGTTCATATCATGTAACGCCTTTCCCTCTGCTTGCGTGTTAAATATTTGCATGACTATGACATCACAGAGTTTTGCAACACGATTATATAAGGGTGGCAGAGGTTTATAGATTTTTTTTTTTTACAGTCAATGTATAAAAGTCGATCGAGGCATACAAATAAACAACTAATAATGCAAGTTGTCCATTGACTAATTATATCATTAATATAATATACCAATATATTGCAAATATTGCTACTCAATCTAACAATGAATGTTTTATAATTTTTAATTGGCAATTTAGATTAGTTTAGGCATTGAAAGTGTGTATGCAGTAAAAAACTATAACATGCATTATAGATACAATGCTATAGAGTGCTTCAAGCGGTTACTCTCGGGGAGCTGTGAAATCTATAGTACTATATTTTTTTAAATTTTATTATTATTTTTTTATGTGATTGGGAGTGATGACTCGCAAACTTTAGAAAGAGAAAAGAGAAAGAACAATTTAAAAGGTTTGCAGGTAGATTAATATATGACGCTAGCTTGTAGCTATATTATATAGCACTGCAGCATGTGGAAATATGTATATATATATATATAGTTTCTGAGCTGTAGATTGACTATTTTTTGTACAGTGTCCAATCTCTATTTAATTTTCTCCCCAGTGATATGAAAAGTGAAGAAAATTTAAATGCATTTAAGAAGAGACTGAAAATTTATTTTATTTTAAAATAATGTATATGAAATTGACAACTTTTACAAGAGTATTGAAATAAATTATTACATTGCATGGTGTATATTGTGCTGACTTGTCTTGTATGCGAGATTAATAAATATTTGAATTTGAAAATAAACTATACAGAATATTTTAATATACAATTGATGCATAGTATCATTTTGAAAATGTCACTATATACATGTGCATCAATTTGGGGGACATTCACAAAGAACATTAACCCCCACTTTAGCCTCGATTTTTATCCCTGGTGCTAAACATGATGCTAAACCATAGGCTATATAAACAAGGTTAGCCCCTGGTTTAGCGCCAGGGATAAAAATCGAGGCTAAAGTGGGGGTTAATGTTCTTTGTGAATGTCCCCCAAATTGATGCACATGTATATATAGTGACATTTTCAAAATGATACTATGCATCAATTGTATATTAAAATAAACATGATGCTAAACCATAGGCTATATAAACAAGGTTAGCCCCTGGTTTAGCGCCAGGGATAAAAATCGAGGCTAAAGTGGGGGTTAAAGTGCTTTGTGAATGTCTCCCAATATTTCATTACCAAAAGTTTTTGTCACCGAGATCAGGTAACACATAATCATTTATATAGAGTAAAAATTACATATATTGCCTCAAATAAGGAAGGTATAGATTCGGACTCATTAAAAAATTTATTGCTTGTTGTTGTTTATTTCAGACTTAAGGGATTTTTTTTTTTTTTTTTTTTTACTTAATTGTGTTTTGTGTTATTATACTGGTAAGGCTATTACAGTATTTGTAATATATTATTACAGATAAATGACTAATGATAAAAACGTAATATAAATTTTTACAACAGTTAAAGAACTTTCATTTTTAATGGATTTTGTTTTGTATGCATATGTACAGTACTTTGAATGTCGCTTGTTAAAAAATATTTATGGAACATTCTTACTTAACATATTGTGCCCTGCAAAACACATAAAACAAAAGACCGTAAAAACAAAACAAAAAATAATAATAATAATTACTTTTATCTCTCAGGGCTATTTGAAAAAAAAAAAAATCAAAAGTTGATGATAGCATGCTTATTTTTATTTTACCGTAACAAAATTTATAACTGACCTGCCTCATAGTTCTTATCTTTAAATGCAATTTTAATTATTATTTTTTAAATTACTTTCAGTGTACACTTCAGGCCAGCACACACTTTACTCCTGTCTCAATTGCTATAGTACTCCAAAAGGCAAAGACTTAGGTTTAGTCATGTCAGATATTTCATGCAGGTTCACGACGTCCCAAGAAACTGCGTGCAAACATCTCTAAACATGCAGAGCACGAGTTAAGTTTGTGGTGTCCAGAGAAATCTCGTCGGAACGATATGCCTAAAAATTTAGTCAAAAATTATTTTCAAATAAATATATTATAATATTTAAATCAGCAAATATCCTTCTTCTCAGTCTCTCTTACAGCCAGTTATTAGTCTTCTAAATCATCACCTAAATTTAAATTTATATCTTTTGAGTAAATGCATGAGAACATTATTGTAATGCTAAAATAATAACAGAGTGCAAACACGTTTCAGGCTTAGGTACAGGTCATTGATGATATCCCCAATGAATGTTAGTTTTGTTTCGGTCACGTATTATCCCGTGTTGGTGCGCTTTTGCTGTGTGTTTTGTGTTGTGGCCCGCGGCTCGACACGCTCACTCGATATACCCGCCGTTCTACTCTCGCTATAGCTAGCTGCTGGCAGTTATTGCTCCGCAACTCACTATACTACCGTCCGCTCGTAAACACGAGGCACACGAGATGAAGCGCACATATTGAGGCACGTCACACACCAAGCAGCACGAATCACAATTATATCAACCGAAAGGCATGTAATGTACAGTCGTCGCCTCGGAAAATTTCCCTTTGCGGTCTTGTTAATCACCATGCTCCGTAAGAATAACGCAGGGCATGGTGATTATTGATTAACAAGGCTGTAAGTGGGAAATTTTCCAAGGTGACGACTGTACATGTACACTCCATTTATCTAAAAACATAATATCAAGATAGATCTTTTGTAGGCAAAAGTTCAAAGATCGCTTGAGGATGGGTCAAAGAGAATTAAGTACCTATCGAGAATGTGAATAATGCGGAAAAGAAGACGAGGAAAAATATGGACCTTCTAATTGTTGACTATAAAAACACAACTTTTCTTACATTATATGTTACATTGTTGGATAAACGTAGTGCACAGTACACTGCGTTCAACTAAAAATGTAACATCTCTGGATGTATTGTAGGCAACAGTTGGAATGTCGCTTGCAGCAGCTCCAAAGAGAGGACAGAAGCTCAAGGAAGTGACCAATGACTGTTGACTATATCCAGTGATGTTACATTTTTTGTTAAACGAACATTACAATGTGTTTATTTGAAAATTGCATATTATATGATGATCCGCCTGCAAGCAAACAGCAAGCAGCCAGGTCACAGTTTCATAATTCGAGAAAGTCTAAAAAACCAAAGAGCTTCCACTTGCCCATTTGGTCGCCTGAAACTGTTAATGCCCAGGCCCACTTAACTTTAAGGAATGCTTGCTTAAACTGCAGAATTAAAATATCCTTTAAACTGCAGCAGTATTTGGTTGGACGACATACTAAAAAAAATATGGTTATTTCTCATTTTTCTATTTTAAATTTATTGACTGAATTTTATGATCACGTTTTAAAAAATTCGGGTCTAGGTATTTTCGTCGCAAGACATTTGGTCGTAGGACTTATAGTCGCGCAGACATTTGGTCGCAAGGACATTTCATCGCATAGACATTTCGTCGCATGGAAATTTGGTCGCAAGGACGTTTGGTCGCAAGGACATTTAGTCGCACGTACATTTGGTCGTAAGGACATTTGGTCGCATAGACATTTAGTCGCAAGGACATTTCGTCACAAAAAAAAAAAAAAAAAAAAAAAAAAAAAAAAAAAAAAAAACTATTTTTACTAAATAAAAGTGTAAAAAGAAAGAGTGTTACTTAAAAGTTTGAATTAAGTTATGTGATCAACACACTGTTATGTTGAAATCTGTATAAATTCGGTATAATTTAATTATAACGTATAGAACTAAAATTATATAATAATGAATGGACAACATACATGAAAAAAAATTATTGCAGAAATGAATAGGGGGTACCAAATTATGCTACTCTGAATTTTTTCAGATTTTTTTGTCCCGGAACTATTTTTAAATAATTATTGAAAGTCCAGTGATTTTAGTTGGCACCCCTGAATTCTTAATAAAAAGGATGGAGACTGGACGCCTATTGACGCCTCCAGGGGGCGTGGCCGCACTTGCAATAATTATTTAAAAATAGTTCTGGGTCTCAAAAAAATCTGAAAAATTTCAGAGTAGCATAATTTGGTACCCTCTATTCATTTCTGCAATAAAATTTTTTCATGTATGTTGTCCATTGTAAATTAAACTTTGTGTGTTTGTGGATGGATTAATTAATTATATCGGAAAGTGAACAGAAATTATTTATTTTATTTTTTTTTCTTATACACCCTATCTTCCATTAATATAATATAATATAATATAATATAATATAATATAATATAATATAATATAATATAATATAATATCATATCATATCATATCATATCATATCATATCATATCATATCATATCATATCATATCATATCATATCATATCATATCATATCATATCATATCATATCATATCATATCATATCATATCATATCATATCATATCATATCATATCATATCATATCATATCATATCATATCATATCATATCATATCATATCATATCATATCATATCATATCATATCATATCATATCATATCATATCATATCATATCATATCATATAATATAATATAATATAATATAATATAATATAATATAATATAATATAATATAATATAATATATATATCCGCATAAAAGATTCAATAACATTGGTTTATTAAAGTTTCGTTACCATTTAACATTCGACAAATAGACGATGAATATCAAATTAAGCGAGGATCCACAAGGGGGGGTTGAGGGGGGGGGAGCGATGGAGCGAAATACCCAAAATACATTGAAAGTGTTACCACCTTCCACCCGTAGCCACCCCTCTCACTCCAAATTTTAACATTGCGGGATAGGGCACCGCCACCTCCTCCCCCCCCCCCCCCCCTCCCGGGAGCCGCGAGCTGGATCGCCCCTGTATAAAATCAATATAAATTCATTACAAATGGAACTTTGAATTCGAAAGAAATTTAAAATACAAAAAATACATACAAAATTTAAACCTTTTTTACGACCAAATGTCCTTTTGCGACGAAATGTCTATGCGACCAAATGTCCGTGCGACCAAACGTCCTTGCGACCAAATGTCCTTGCGACTAAATGTCTGCGACCAAAAGTCCTACGACCATATGTCTTTCGACGAAAATTCCGGCTCCCAAAAAAATCACAGTTTACATTAATAAATTCAATTAAGCTATAATTTTAATTGATATTAAGCTATTTAATTGTCATTAAATATAGAGCAGTGACAATGCGGCATACTGAATGAAACTTTTTTTTATTAAAATTCATGTTATAACTAAAGCATTTAAATTTATGTATTGCATTATAATTGTTGTATAATTATGATACTTTATCAATACTTAAAAAAATCAGATCTATAATATTATTATTAATATATATATATATATATATATATATATATATATATATATATAACTATATGATCGATTAGCAATTTCAGATCAAAATTCAAATTTTATTTTGATCATAGGTTATATAACAATCACGTCAATTTTTGACATAATAACATACTTCATCATATACTTAAAATTAACTACAAGTAATTTTATTAAATTAAATATAATTTTAAGCAATAAAAGACAAGTGAAAAACCATCATAACATGATTTTATTTTACGAAGGTAGAATACAAGCTATTTTTTTCTCGTAAAGTTTTTTTTTAATATTTATAAATTGAACCCCTTCCTTTAAATTAATAAAATGTGGTATATAAACATTAAATTACAACTAAAGTTGTGGTGTGTGGTACACTTTGTAGTATGGAATGTATAATATGAACTCTGGAGGGCTGATATTATAAATTCAATCTAAATTACCAATTATAAACGAGGGAGCTTAAAACCCTACACACATACATACGATTTAGTGTATCATAATAATAGTACAGAGCAGTTTACTGACACGAGAGACTAGCCTAAATAACACCACAGACCACACGATTAAATATAAAGACCTCTCTGCGTGCCTGCAGCCTAATATTCATTAAACCTGAAACCATGCAGCTATCCGCAAAATTAAAATATGGGTGAGTGAGTTATTTAAAAAAAGTAAATAAATATAAAAAATACAAAAATAAAGTGTAAAAATAAAATTGATTTTATTGTTGTATATCATTAAAATTTTATTCACAATTTGAAACCTAAATTGTATATATGGATATAAAATATAACACATCAGTATAATAGAATTTAACTATGATTATTGTTGAAATAACAATTTCGGCAATAATATTTGGTACTGTTTATTCTCTTGATTTATAATTTTTTAAATTTATTTCATTTTGAATGATATTTTTATACTTACTATCAACTTATACATAAAAGTGAGGAAATTTAATATTTAGTAATATACACCTCTTAGATTGTATTCTATTTGTAATGAGAGTAATTTTTATTCCTTCAATTTAATTCAAAATTTGTATATGCATTATGCATTTATCAATAACAGGTGCAGTACAAATAAATAGTGTTATGCATTACGAAAATTATTTGTATAGAACGCTTAGAGCCAAAAACAGTAAAGCTAAATCTTTTTACTCACGCGTGCAACATCTCTCCGTTATTATATAATATTTATTTTTTTTATTAAATAGGGTGAATGAACACATCGGAGTAAATAAACTGCTAAGCAATCTTCATTAATTTTCCTCAAGTGCATTTACTTTATAGTACTTTGACTACAAAATATAATATATGCATGTAATTATATTTTGTATATTATATTGCCCATGAAAGAGATAACATAGAGCTTATATAACACATAAGCTCCATGGAGTTAGTAAAATAACACTATTATTTACATTTGTTAACTTGTTTAAGGGCATTGGGTGTAGCACCGGTAGTTGGCAACACTGACGTATCTTCACCATGTTAATTTTTTATCCTTGCTCCTCGGAGTAATTTTTATGCTAGAGCTAAGCTGATTGCTGTAGTATCAAGATAATTAGTAGCCCAAGTGCACAATTTGGCTAAAAAAAGCTTGATTTAAAGAAAAGTATTTTTTTTTTATATTTTAGAAAAATGCATGTAAATTTAAAAAATTACTAGAAAATACTTTAAATCAGGCTTTATTTAGCCAAATTGTGCACTTGGGCTACTTGCCCAAGTAGTAGTATCTACTTGATACTACAGCAATCAGCTTAGCTCTAGCATAAAAATTACTCCGAGGAGCAAGGATAAAAAATTAACATGGTGAAGATACGTCAGTGTTGCCAACTACCGGTGCTACACCCAATGCCCTTAAACTATAAATACGTGGGTCAAGCAAACAATAATTTAATCAACTTCATTGTCCCAATATAGAAGTACATCGTCCTTCTACTCGAAGTGCCTCCTCAAAATATATACACAGTTCAACAATACTGACACAAATAGAATAAATTTAATGGGCTTCGGTTTTGTCATATTTATTAAATATCAAAAGTCAGAGGAATGGGAACTCAACTAAAATAATTTTAAGTATACAAAAATGTTCAGTCTCCAAATTTAAATTTATTTCTGGAATTATTGATAAATAAAGATCAGTTGTGTCTGAATTACAATTGAGATATATGCAAGTATTCTGAATATTTAGATTGTCTTGATTATTAAGGCTGCCTCCATTTTGCATTTTTTTTTTTTTTCAGAATTCTTTCTATATTTAAAATGTAAATGAGCATTAATGAACTTAATATATAATATAAATTAAAAAAAAAAACGCTTTATTCCAAGTTTTTATTTCAAAATTTTGTATTATATATAAATATATTTATAAATGAAGTCTTAAAAAAATGAAATTTATTTAACCCTAAAAGCTTATAGTATTTAACGTCGACACTATTTTGTACGTAAATTACAGGAGATAAACCCTATATAGTGTAATAAGTAGTAATATATATAGTATCCTCCACTAAAAAGTGGGGGTATTCTAACTAGTAAGTGTGAAGTCAGGATAGTCAAGGGAGTCGAGGAGGGGTTTCAACGTTGATCCCTTTTCGCTCTCGTCCCACACCCCAGCCAGCGTAAGGCGATATACAGCAGCAGAGTTTGTGCTGCATGTCGGCTATATAAGTTGGTAACGCAGGCAGGCAAGCAGGGGTAGTAGTATATACCATGCATATATACAGTACAACGAGAGCTAGAGCCCACGTGGGGAACAGCTGGTTTATAGGGGAGCCAGAATGACAGACAGCTCAAGCTAAGCGATGTCAAGTCAACGAGACCCCCCCCCCCCCCAAGTAAAAACCAACACGAAAAAAGAACGCTCAGTTTATTTTATTATAAAGAATCGTGCATCATATTTTTATATATTATAATGGTATACAAGTTTATACAACATAACTATAAATGGAAGTAACACCGCGGTTAGTAAGAAACATGCATGGACACCCTATATTGAAAAATTACGTTTTCAACTCATTCTTTATATAACATATCTAATCCTAATCTTTTTACCTTAAAAACACATCTTATTTCCTTCAAAGTGAGGGAGCAATGGAGACAATGAGGGGAATTCAAAAAGACTTATCCGCAAGGTTATCCGGCGGTTGTCCACGTTCTAGTCTGGATAACCTAAATACTTAACCGCGTGGACAAGTATAGGCCCAGACAAGTGTTTGGATAAGTTACTGCGGACAAAAATCACTTAGCCAAACCTGTTGGACAAATTCTCGTGGCTAAGATAGCCGCGCGGATAAGTATCGTGGACATCTCTCCCACCTGGATATCTTTTAATTACGCCGCCATCTTGGATTATGTCTTAAATATGGAGGTATTTATTTATTTATTTATTATATTTTCCTTCGAACAAGTTACAAAAAAGTTGAACAAAGGTAGGACACCCAAGAGAATCCAATAAGGATTATGAAAAACCAGGGGTTTAACACGGGTACCCAATAGTCCAGTAAAATTAAGTTTTGACCCGGAAAAAATTATTAAAGTTTTGAAACTTTCAGGGTCGATGTAGACTAATGTTCTAGATCACATACTCAAAATCCCCCAAAATCCCCCTGGGGCATTTCCGGTTACCCTTAAAAAATGGCGGCCAAAAAGCACTTTTTTAAAAAATTCGTAATTAAATCCCTAATTAAGCTAGGTTAAAAATTTTAGCAGATAATTAAAGCCAAGAGTTGACATTAACAGGAAAATAAAAAACATTTTAAAATTTAGAAGTTAATCGGTGTTTAATCGGTGATTAAGTAAATTTTTATCCAACGCTCGCGGATAGATTGTAAAAAAAAGAATAGAAATAATTTTTTTATGAAAAAAAGCTTCAAGTAAAAAACGTAGCTTATGTTTTCTAGTTTCCGTAATTGTCATTAACTTTAATTTACGTTTATATTTAACGGAGATATGAGCGGATCAAGAAGAGCGCGCGTAGTCGCTCGGACGTTCAAACGGCAGTACAGCCGCCCGCTATGCATGCATTTAGGCTTGCGCGCTCTCTTGTCGCCGGCTTTACTTCTGTCGTGCAAATATTATATGAAGTATGGGGGTAGTAAAACCCAATTTACCCCCTCCCCCCCCCCCCCGAAAAATGAACATCCCTGTTCGAGGAATGCTATATTTTGAATTTTGTTTATTTAAGAATAAAACAAATTAACACTTTAAAAGCAATTGCATCATGCATTAATGTTGAAATTTTATTATTTTTATTGCCTCATAATAATTTATTAAAATGCTTTATGAAATGTAACAATAGGTCGGTTCGTAAATGCAGAATCGATTCATGAATCAATAATGAAATTAGAAATTATTGGAGTTAACATTTAATACCGAGGGAACATAATTATGGTTCCTCTATATAATGTTTTTTTATTGTGTATTTAATTAAGAACAGACCTAGAAAAAAAATTCTACGATATAATAACATATAGGTGCCATGATAATGCATTTGATGTAATTAGATTTAATGAAAAAATAAAGTATCACAATAAAATATAGTTATTGAGAGTCCAAAATGAAGAGTAACATTGCAATTTTAATTGCCAAGGAAAATTGTTCTTAAGGAATTTGTTAATATATATAAATATAAAGGGGTCAAAATTGTCAAGCTGAGCATTCAACAGATTTTTATTCTATATATAGAAGAAGTGTCATACACGATGCACTCATAGTTCTTGACAACTATATCAATCCAATTATACATTATACGATTATATAAAGTGTTAAAATTAAAAAAGAACTAAAAATGTGGTTATCATAATATGATAACATATTATGTCTCTGGTGGCAATGGGGATCGACTGTTAATATTAATATATACTGCACTTCACAGGAGGTGTTGTATTATATTTAGTGATAGTAGTGTACTCCCGGACAGAGTGAACATTAATTATACCTACTGATGGGGGGCAATGCCACGCAGCCTATGAAAAATTATTAAAGCCTGTATTACACCATATAATTTTTCCTTGCAAGAAAATTTCAACTCCATACAAACAAATGGAGTTGAAGCTTTCTTGTAAGGAAAAATTGGATACAATAAGTAGAAAAATTGTATCGTGTAATACCGGCTTAAGCTAAAACGATTTTGGGAAAGCAAACTAGGTGCTCTTCTTAACCCTTCCAAAATTGCAAGTCGCATCTCTTTCAGCTGCATCTCCAGCAAATAAGATTGTGGGTTAAATATCAAATATCATGCTGTCCCATAGGCCACATCTCACGTACACGATTACGGAATAAGTAACACTTTATTATTACTATACATTAACTGTTGAGAACCTGTGATAACTTTTCCGAGAATTGCATGCAATATGTAAGCGTATCACTGTATGTAAAATAAAATTGACTTATCAAGTTAAATAAATAATATCATTTAATAAATGAATATTACACGATACAATTTTTCTAAATATTGCATACTATTTTTCCTTACAAGAAAACTTGAACTCCATTTGTTTGTGTGGAGATGAAATTTTCTTGCAAGGAAAAATTGTATGCAAAATTGTATGGTGTAATACAGGCTTTAAAGTTTTAACTATATACTCGCATTCAATTAAATTTAGAGTGTGAAAATTGATACATAAAATATTTGTTTAACATTAATAATTTACGTGATTAACTGATTATATAAGAGCCAAACACCTAATATTTAAATTAATTTTACAAGAAATGTACCATATTTATTATATATTATTATTGTACTGTATAATATATCCCCATTCATCAATCAAAATGTTATTTCACTAAACGTTACATTGCAAATTATTTTACTATAAAATGGTATACATTATTTAGTTGAGAACAATGTATTGCATTTAAATTTTCAAGACAATTTTATTAAATAATATACATATATTATGCATACGCATTTGACGCAAAATTCTCATATGGTACAATAAAATAACATTTATTAATAATTATATTAATTATTCAAGTAAAAATTTCCGTTCAATAACAGCCCATGTGGCAAATGAAAAAGATTTAAAAGATTGATGAGCAGTTCACGCATTAAAAACTAAAAAGTTTACATTTCGCGGAGTCTTCCAGAGCGGGGATTGCCCCGGCCATGCAATCTATCCCAGCACTTGCCTACGACTGAGGGAAACGTGGAAACCTCAACTAAAATAAGACGCTTTGTCAATGGACCGTAAGTACAATAATGGTAAAAGGTAAAAAGCCATGCAGGGGAACCACATGGTGGGTGAAAAACCGCAATGATTTACCATTTACCCCAGGGTGAGAAACGTGACTTCTATTGAAAATGCAATGGTCACCAATCCAACTAGTAACCACGCTCAGCGTTGCTTGACTTCGGTGATCTGACGAGACCCGGTCAAACGCACTACGCCATACCTTCCACAAAAATTATAAATTTAATGTTTACAAAATGCCATAACATGGCATTCACTATCTATAATATAGATATCATAATCTTAATTCACATTATGCAGATTTCGGGGGGGGGAGGGAGGGGGTAAATTGGGTTTTACTACCCCCATACTTCATATAATATTTGCACGACAGAAGTAAAGCCGGCGACAAGAGAGCGCGCAAGCCTAAATGCATGCATAGCGGGCGGCTGTACTGCCGTTTGAACGTCCGAGCGACTACGCGCGCTCTTCTTGATCCGCTCATATCTCCGTTAAATATAAACGTGAATTAAAGTTAATGACAGTTACGGAAACTAGAAAACATAAGCTACGTTTTTTACTTGAAGCTTTTTTTCATAAAAAAATTATTTCTATTCTTTTTTTTACAATCTATCCGCGAGCGTTGGATAAAAATTTACTTAATCACTGATTAAACACCGATTAACTTCTAAATTTTAAAATGTTTTTTATTTTCCTGTTAATGTCAACTCTTGGCTTTAATTATCTGCTAAAATTTTTAACCTAGCTTAATTAGGGATTTAATTACGAATTTTTTAAAAAAGTGCTTTTTGGCCGCCATTTTTTAAGGGTAACCGGAAATGCCCCAGGGGGATTTTGGGGGATTTTGAGTATGTGATCTAGAACATTAGTCTACATCGACCCTGAAAGTTTCAAAACTTTAATAATTTTTTCCGGGTCAACATAGGATTTTAACTTAGTTTTACTGGACTACAACAACAATCATAATAACATACTTGTAAAAAAAAAAAAAAAAAAAAAACAGAAAACAATTACAATAAAATATAATAACATATTTACATGCATAATCAGTCATAGTAAAATTTACAGGAAGTGCTCACGAATACTTTTAGAAACTCCAACCCTCTCTTTTCTCTCTTTTTTTCTTCTATAAAATTGTGCAAAATAGGAGGAAATTAGACGAGAAGAGAATAGCGAATAAAAGATAAAATTTATTTCAACTCGAAACAACTCCTCATTAAATCGCTTTCTTCCAAAAATATCTTAAACTTTATAATTTTTATTTTAAAAGAATTTCATTTTTTCGTCTCCGAAACAGCAGGGAGATCTGAGAGCTGGAAATTCTTATCGCGAAGCCTTTGCAAAGAACCTGTAGAGACGAGTCTCATTCCATCGACTGCTTGCTCATCTTCAATTTCTGCAGGCCTATCTTATTATTATATAGACACCATGGAATTAATATGAGCGTGAAGCCTAATAACTTGATCATGTGCGATGAAACATGAAATGTCTTAAATTTATACAGACATTGTCACAGGTGCACTTGGAAATATTAAGAAGTTATTTTTAGTTTATTCGTAAATATACACAATCATTTTATGAATCAAGAATCAGACAAACTATCTGCATGTATCAACGGGAAGGTAAAAAAAAAAAAAAAATACTAAATTGCATGCTTTAAATTTAACTTTTAGAACAGTTACAAATATGTTGCATATGGTTTTTACGAGTTATATAACTTGCAGAGTCGCCTCACCGACCTGACCGTCTTGTTGTTTATAAAAAACAACAACAATATGTTAAATATTATTATAATATGTATTTAAATAGCGAAAGCTAAATAAAGGTATATTTCATTTCTTTTATCTCTCTCGGACGCATCAAATTATGTTGCTGCGGCAGTGCTGATGCCGATGCGATATTCTTCCTAACATAATCAAGTATGGTCAGTACGTAACTATACGTTCAGTACATGCAGGGACCACAAGAAAAATTAAATTCTTGATTTCCCATGCAGGCTTTGTCATTTGGTCCATTGATAAAAAGTAGACTGGCTGACTTAGGTTTTCCACAGTTCCTTCATGTCTCACCTCAGCAAATGCTGCGACGCGTAACAGGCTGTAGCCATCATTACATCGTTTCCCTCCATTATTACCTATAACCCCGCCTCGAGCTCCAAGCTCATAGAGGTGTATCCTTGTAAAAAAAAAATATAAATAAATAAATAAATAAATAAATAAATAAATAAATAAATAAATAAATAAATAAATAAATAAATAAATAAATAAATAAATAAATAAATAAATAAATAAATAAATAAATAAATAAAACTATATGAAGTCCATTCACCTTAAGGTCAAACTCTGCATGCTCCTTTGTAGCGACAAAGATCGATATACGAATATATTGCAGTAATTACATAATTATGCAGTGAGCGGGTTCAAACTTGGTGCTTTATATGCGACTCGTAATCATATGATGGTGAATTCGATCCCAGGAACCGCTCACCTTCACAATCACTCTTCCGCAAGGAAGATTTTTTCCCATTACCTTCACCTTACAATCCTAACATCACGAGAAGGTGTCTCGGCAGGCCCATGGCAGGATAGTTTATTTAAAACTCGTGTCAAATGACACACACTTCACCGGGACATGTAACTAACTCAACATCAATCAATCCCAGGAGCGGCTGGATATTTCCACCTGGCTCGTGCATCTTCCATCAATTGCCGACCATCCTGACTGAGGTTTTCATAGTTTCCTCAGTCACAACTAGGCAAATATTGGGACGCCTTGGCCGCTCCGCGGGTTTAGAAAGGATATATACATAATATCCTATAATATAAGCAACGCTACTAGGTCGGGCCCACTGCATGAAAATCGAAAATCTCAATGAGTATAATGTATCATGGTCAACTATATACGACCATGCAGTACTTTACAGCTGGGTGCAGTGCAAATGTCTTACGTCACTTATGTGATGAAGTAAAATTTCCCGCCTCACTAAATCCCAGTACACTTTTGTCTTCCTTACTGCTTTTAACGACAAACTAGGGTAATACGCACTTGCAAACTGAAAGAAATAAACTGGGTTATGCCCTAACTGCAGTTGTGTTTTCCCCAGTGATTATATAAAGAAGATTATGAAGCTAAATCAACTCTATATAATTATATTATACAACAAATCTCAAGGAAATAATAGTGACTCATAACATGCATTCATTTATTCTTTACAATATATACTTAGAGTCTCAAGGGAGTTTTATTTTGTATGGGGTAAGTGTCTTCTACAACTTGGCATTAATAAGAATAGATGATCTTAAAAAAAATCAATTTAATTCTTTTAAAGATTAATCTCACTTGTCAGGTTATCCTACGGAGCCGTATAGAATATTTATGTGAGAAGAAAAAGTTGCATTTTTTTTTTAATTTTCATCCATAAGGGTCCGTGTTAAAATTCTTCCTCATGCAAATTGGTGTGGTGGAATTGAGGTTTAGCGTAGCGCAATGCATTGACCGGTTCTCGTTAGATCACTGCAGTCGAGCAACGTCGAGCGTATAGTTAGTAATTAGATGGGTCATCTTTTCAAATAAAAATTACGTTACTCCCTTCCTGGGGTAAATTCGTCTCGCTTTCCACTGTGCAGTGATGCACTTGTATATGGTTCCCTAGGCTTTGGACATCACTTTGGTCCGTTGAGAAAAAGTAGAGGTGTCCGTCCTGACTGAGGTTTTCCACGGTTCCCTCAGTCTCACCTCAGCGAATGCCGCGACGCGTAATATAGGCCCTGGCCACCATCCTTTCCCTACCTTTCACCCGGCATCGGGCTCCAAGCTCATAAAGATGTATATCCTTAAATATGACATGTATATATATATAATAATAATGTATATAAACCGGTACAAGTAAGTTACATACAAGTACTGACCACAAAATAAAAAAAAAATCTGCCAATATATTTGTTATATATCAAATACTAAACCTTGTAATAAAAATTTTAATACTAAAATCTAGGTCCTTTGTGAATACCGGCCCTTTCATAAAAAGCAATTTTCTTTAAATTTGTGCTAAATTCTTTGTGACTAAGAGTTCTTATTTATACATGGAAGTTTTGTAATGCATAAATTATTGTGTACACAATTCATAACAATAAATCAATAAATGTTACAAAAAATAATAAAAATGGGGGGTGACTAACTTTCAGCTATTTTAAGTAACTATACTAACTAACTAACTAACTAACTAACTAACTAACTAACTAACTAACTAACTAACTAACTAACTAACTAACTAACTAACTAACTAACTAACTAACTAACTAACTAACTAACTAACTAACTAACTAACTAACTAACTAACTAACTAACTAACTAACTAACTAACTAACTATATATATATATACTCTAAACTAACCTGAACAGAACAGAAATATATCTGATTTTCCCAAACTATACTTCAGAACTAAATCTGCTAATCTGCTAACTAACTATATATACTCTTAAACTCTCTAAATAAAGTCTAAACTGACGTGAACAGAAATACATCTGATTTTCCCAAACTACTTCAGAACTACATCTGCAAGTAGACTAACTAGCATGCACAGCCCGGTCCCTGACTAACACTACCCCATTCTAATCCCAATGGCCACGTGCATGTTGCTGTTGCGGCAGGTCCACCGAAGAAGCTACTGTCGCCTCCTGCCCGTAAGGTCCTACCTACCTCCTCACGGACCCCGCCACGTGAGAACGGGATTTTAACAACTTGCTTATGCTCGCTGCCGTCCCGCTCTGCGTTAGCCCTCCAATGACAACATAGGTCGGCGAAGTAGGAACAATTCGAAGTCTGCAGTGCAGCGCAGCATGACACCGCAGACGCCTCCAATCGCCTGTTAATGGCTAATTTGATTGGCTGACGTTGGCGATAACTACCTAATACGAGATCATACGATCACGCCGGTCGTCAAATTTCAACTCCCAACTCCGAGGCCTCTGACATGTCAGATCATGACGGTCGAAATCTTCACCACAACAGCAAGGGACAAGTACCCTCTTTGGATATTAACGTCATCCTCGTGAACACTACATTAAATTATTTCGTTCAAAATGCCAAATGTGGGACAATCCGGACAATTTTAATACTTCATAGTGTTTAATTAAAGATTAATGACACCATTGGCGGCCATTGCTAATTATTTCTGATTTTTTTTTTACCTAAATAATAATAATAATCGCAAAACTTGTCAAAGAGATTCACTTCAAAATGGTATGCCACCTATTGTTCAAATCAAGAGTCCCTGCAATGTTTATTGAAATTAAGATGGATTGAGGATCACGATTTCTTCAATTAAACAGAAATTAAATAGAACATTCATATCATAAAAATAATTCACGTTCTGAAATAAGAAAAGCTATGACAGATTATATTTAAAACTATTCCATCTACTGATTGTTATTAAAGTTACAAAAATATTTTCTAACTTCAAATAAAACTTCCAATTAGTACGAACTGTACGAATGTCATGTTTTTTTTTTTACTTTATAGAAACAGAAAGAAGAGTAAGAAATTCTTAAGAAAAATTATTTGAAAATTAGCACTTGACATGTTCGTAAACTTAAACTTGCTAAATTGATTTTCTGCACTCGATTTTCTTATGAACTTGTACTCAATTAACGTGCATCGAGAGTGATGAAAAATTTAACTGGGCAGAGATATGTATTAATTTTACAACATGTTTGTATTTTAAACGATACAAAAGAATATATATTACATTGACATATATTTCTCTCTCTATTATTCACTCTCTCGCACACAAAATCACATTATACCGAAGTTATATATTCAGACACGAGACTCTAACTGGCTGCACGCATGCACGCGCTATAATGTAAGCTCTATAATTGAAATAACTCGGCAGTTATGCTCGGAGTAGTTGGCTGAGATTCCCATGATGTAGGTTAAGTTCACCTTTTTTCCGACACTAAACTTTCTTGGAACTTATTGCCGTACCTACAAGTGATTAACGTTTCTTCATACTGCACAATCCTTGCTGGTTTATACATCTTGCATGGCTGTTTCATTAGAATGACAGCTGGAAAAGTGCTCATCTCCATGTACACTCGTCGTCTTGGAAAATTTCCTACTTGCAGCCTTGTTAATCACCATGCCCTGTGGTATTCTTACATACAAAGTTTATTTAGTGATTAACAAAGCCGCAAAGAGAAATTTTCCGAGGCGACGACTGTACACAATGTCAACATTGGATTGCAACATTTCTGATTTAGTTTCACTATGCACATGCGGTCTTTGTTGGATATATAATAATAATATATATAATAACATAATTGTTTCTTATAACATTTAAAATGTTGAATTTCACACACTATAGACTATAATATTATTAATTAATGGATAATTCATTGCTCTTATCTATACCTCTATTCTCTATATAATACGAAATGGAAGAAAATAGAATTACTGCAAACAAATTTAAGTATAATACGGATTTTTCTACTGTAACTTGAATTAGTCCTGTTTTTAACTTGTTTACTTATTAGTAATAACATCATCAATTCTACGAACTACAAACACCATCAAACTTTAGTTACGTAATTTTTGCTATAATTTCCGCTTCAATCTATTTACGGGTTAAAAGATCGGAAACAAAGTCAGTCAAAAAAGTGCGTAATCTAAGAATTGATAGTTTGGTCCAACCAGGTTCTATTTGCTGTGACGTCACTTTGCTATTACAGTAAGTTTGGTGTGAGCAGCTCATTTCTTGCCATTATGTGGGGCAAAGAAATAACGTCTCCGCATCACCACTCCCTCGCTTATAGCTCGCCGCGAGTCGCCTGCTGCAATGTGACGAGCCGCCCTATCGTTTTTGCCGTCTCTAACGAGCAACGATGATTGATCTCAAGTCATCCCCCTCTTCCCATTTCTATATGCTGCTGCCCCCCTTAACAATCATCATCATTAACGCGTAGCACCCCTTCCCCGCCTTTGGTACTGCATGGCTGTAGCCTGCAGTGGGATGATCAAATTACTCACGCGTCTTTTAAGCACGTCTATAATTGATGACGACAAACACCTTTTGCTGCTGCCTTTTTTACGTCATCGTTCATCATTAGTTTCATTAAGGAACTTATTTGAACGATCGTCGTAATGCAAAACAAATTATTCAAATTAGATAATAAATTGATATACTCTTACATACCAATACTGTATATATATGTATGCTGGGCAATATCCGCCGCTCTTTGAACTTTGATGCAGCACCACACATTAAAACACTAACTTATATTAAAATAATTATGTAATAGAGTACCCCCCTACCCGCACATGCATATGCCTATTTTATTAATTTTAATTAAAAAATTTACAATTTGCACAAAATTCGATATATCACTCCAAATTAACTGGTGAATATATATACACACACACACACACATATATATATATATATATATATATATATATATATATATATATATATATATATATATATATATATATATAATATATTATGAAAATTTAATCAAAGCACATTTTTAAGCATTTCATTATTATTTAATTAAGTTTGAAGTTTGACTTTGAAGAATCCACGATATGACTTTTTTACTAACACTGCATTGTTTTTGATACGAGTATACATTATAGAAGCTTCAATTTAATTAAGCGAAGAAAATAAATTTATTAGTATTTATTTTCATGATTGTTTGAAGTAATTTTGCATTGTTTCCGCACCATCCTACCTATATCTAACATTCTAAATATGTGCATGAAAACACATAAGAAATTATTGTAATTAGCATTAAATAAGTAATTACAAATCATGACAACAAATAAAATATATAAGAATTGGAATTTATAAATATTTATGGTATATAAATGTGGTTCCCCTGGCTTTGGACCATTGCACTTCCGGTTCATTGACAAAAGCTGTAGCGTCCATCCTGGCTGAGGTTTCCACGTTTCCCTCAGCCGCAGGCAAATGCCGGGATGGATTTGCAAGGCCGTGGCCGCCCTCGTTCCAGAAGAGCCCGCGAAACGCTCAAGTTAGGGTTTCGGAAGGTTCGGGGTTTCAAAGTAGTATGTAATTAGTAAATAGAAGTACCCAATAGGGTTTGATTAAAAACTTAAAAAAAAAAAAAATGTGTATAGAAAAGAGTTTTGAATCCATATATAGCTTTTATAGTTATGGTGAAAAATTTATTCAAATTTTCTTAAGGTAGAGATAATACGGATCAGCTGACCCAATGCTAAAAAAATCCCATTCATAAAAATTATGAAAAAAATTAAAATGTTCTCCTCTACATCCCCTATCAGTAGGTAAAAAATCAGGTATACAAAAACGAGCTAGTTTTCGAGTAATTAATTATTAAAGTTCTCTAATTTAACATGGAGAAATGGAACTTCCATGTTAAATTAGTCAACTTTAAAAATTAATAACTCGAAAACTAGCTCGTTTTTGTATACCTGATGATATTTTACCTATATACTGATAGGGGATGTAGAGGAGAACTTTTTAAATTTTTTATAATTTCTATGAATCGGATTTTTTTAGCATTAGGCCAGCTGATCCGTGTTATCGCTACCTTAACATGGCGACTTATGGAGAAAATTTTCCCACCGAGGTACATGCACTACCAAAACCTATAGTAAAAAGATGTTCCCCTCTCCTTATATATAGGTCTTTTATGCTATTCAGGAGCCTACTGTTTTAAATCCGACAGTATAAATATTACAGGATAATAGTTCAATCTTTTAGTTTTTAACGATAAAATTTTGATAACATTAAATGTATACAAAATTATTATCATTTATACTTCCTCTTGAGCTAGTAAAACCATGCAGAGCCTTACATTTTATACTCCAAGATCTCTGGTATAATTACGTCTTTCACCATACGTCATAAAATAATATGACGTCACGAAAATGTAGGCAAAACATTGCAACGACATATAGCAGATACGTGGGTCTCGAAATTAATTTCTCCTGGCTATTCACATGATTTTTCTTAAATTTTTCTTTCATAAATGGTGCATGACAAGAAGAACCAATGCTATTGAAGAAAAATATTTGGTGACCATGGCATGACAGAACTAATTATTAAAAAAGAGATGTTGTAAGTTACGTTAACACGCACAGCATAGGATTTTAGCTTTTTCTGCCTACATCCCAAAAAAGATCTTTGGGCGGCTTCGGGCATCTCCATAGTGTCCAAAACGTAAACATGAAACTCCCGTATATTATATGTATATATATATATACAGCAATTCAAAAGATAGAAGATACTTTCGAGATAAACATGATAACTCATGTTGGTCACATAACAGTGCGTACCATTCATTTATGATTTGTATAATATATCATACATGAAGAAGCGTGAAGTACGGAGAGGCGGAGAGGCAAGGAGAAAATGTCTGTTACCTGTTACACAGTCGATATGCAATGGCAAAATGGCTCTAGGAAGATTTGTACGATATTCCCTCTGGAAGTAGCCTGGTCTTCTTATTCAAATTTCACCGTTGCAATTTTACAAGTGCTGGATCAGTACTTTTACTGTGAGCCTATATATATGCAAAGTTTTAAATGTGCATTTCAAAAAGAATATAAGACTGCACAAACTTCACACATCCGGCTATTTCGGGAGAGAATAATATCAATTAATTTGACTGTATTTACACGTTAGCAACATTACCTTACTTGTCTGTACAAGAAAATTTGATAGTAATTTTATCGAGTGTGATTATAACACAGCTTATTGAGAAAGTATATAACGTTGGAACATCAAGACATTTTCAACTTGTGTCTTTTTGGAATAAACAATAATAAATAATGTATTGAAATACTTGTATTTATAAATATAAGAAAGAATTATATATTCTTGTTATAATTATTTTCTTTTTTTTACCGATGCCCTATAAGTTCAGAAAACTAATTACATTTTTTTTTTTTTTTTGTAATATGAAATTATATAATTAACTGTAATTTTTATTATTATTGGAAAGGTGAGTGATCCAATAGAAACCAGTCTGGCAACATGACCTAGGCTAACAAGAAAGCAATTACTACATCCAGTTACAAGGATTGAGAATCTATTTTGTACACCGTGCATGTATATTATATATATATACGGCTAAATCCATTTTATATTAATAAAATGCCATTCTATTCTGCAGCATAGTAGTTTTCTTTAATTATAATTAGTAATTAAAAACTAGGCTAAGTATAAATTAACCAGTTGTTTGTTACAAGTTATATGTCATATAACAGCTGACGGAAGTAAATAAATGTTTATTCACAGAGGGAGATAAAAAACTAAATCGGAATGCAAGTCCCATGCATGTATTCACTTTTTGGATTCATTTATAATATATAATATAAAATAATTATATATATATATATATATATATATATATATATATATATATATATATATATATATATATATATATATATATATATATATATATATATATATGAATTTCAAAGATAATATAGATTTTCACCATGGCAATACGGAAATAATATACAAGCCTTTTTTTTGCTTCACGACGATCTACAATACACTAAATAACACACTTGAAGAAGTTTAATTATTACGTTTAGGTAAATATTAATCAATCGCAACAGGTGTGAATATTTAACACATTTTTATTTATTACTTTTTTTCTTTTGAATTACATGCAAAGAATAAAGAATACATGTGAGAATAATCAATAAGCCATAGCCAAGATTTTTTTTTTAAATAATTATGTATATTATACAATACGATGGATCAAAAGTGTTTCAATTATATATAAATAATATGCCATTATTTTAATTAGTATCAATGAAACATTAAAACATTATATGGAAATACCAAAAAAATTAGTTTCTCTCTCTTTGCGTGTTGCATTTGGTGCGTACATTATAATTACTCGGAGTGGAGTGTTTTGAAAGGTCGACAAGCAAGCGAGCAAACGAACGAGGACCTGCCTACCAGTACCGCCGCACCGCCGCACGTATCATTAAAAGTGCCGCGACATGACGCCCATGGTGACGAATGCCGCACCAGTCGCGCGTACGTACAGTATGTATTATAATACAGTATATACCAGAGGGAGAGAGCAGGGAGTACGAGTTGTGAACTGCGTGCTTTACTGTGCAATGTATAAGTTTATATATTTTTATGTACGAACCAGCTCTCTTGATTCTCTGATTAAAGTGCGTTCGTAGTTCGTACATTGCTCTCTTACTCGGTGCCTCCCCCTCCTCTCTCTCTTTCTCTCTATCACACACACACACACATGTAAATAATCACTGCGCTCACTCGACATGAACAGCTTTTTTTTCCATCCCTTATCGTTGAAAAAAATATATATAAACTCTAAATATTATGATTTTTGTATGACACAGTTAAAAAGTTCTCAAATATATAAATATATGAATTAAGTTATAATAAATACTTTTTTTTTATATATATATATAATTGACATATACATAATAAATCTGCAACACATTTTATTGGAAAAATCAGTTTTTGTATATACCTTCATATATGAGATGGGTGCGTAAGCTCTATTATACATACATCATGCTTTGGTATCTATATATATCATTCGTTTATGGTGAGCGAGATAGCAAATTCTATAAGCCTTTAAGTAAATTATCACAGAAATAATTAATTACATTAGCTTTTATTTTTTCAATAAAAAACAAAATTCTCTTCAACTTCAAATTCACCATTAACTAATTACTTCATCGTATTATATAATTATATTAAGATACTCAATAGAATTTGAAAAATTATATAGTACCACAATTCAAAAGAATAAACCATAAATATTCTTCTGCTATATACACTTTATTCATTAATTAGTGATTATTTTGCAGTTAATGTTAAAATGCAACCGTACAGTAATAATAATAATTTTCGTTTGCACAGTACAATATATACAACATAAATCACGTCAATATATTATATATTTATATATTCTAAACATATTATAAAAAAAAATCCTAATTATATAATACTGTATATTTTACATAATTCGTCAGTAAAAATAGAATATATTTAAAAAACGCTATTTATAAAGACAATGTTCTGACAGTTTATTGACAAAAAAAAACTCGTTTAACGAATAAAATTATTTTTTAATTAAAATATTTTTCAATTTTGTCACTAATATCAATGTTTCGTATATATGCTGTGGAAGAAAATTATATATATTCTTACTGATTAATATAAATGGACTCTTTTCCAACAGAGCGGATTTGTGACTTGCTATTACAGTTTTCGTCTTGTGTCTTGTCTCATTATAAGCATGCTTACTGTAAATACTGGGATGGTATAATTCTGAATTGTACCTTCTAAACAATGTATTACATAAAATTTATATATATACATGGTTAAGGTGAGCATATTATTAACTTTTTAGCTGTACAACATGTTACTGATCGTCTTGATATTCGTCTTGATTATTTAAAAAATGTGCAATTTTTTTCTTTTTCTTTTCTGAGTCACGATTAATGCCTCTCTCTCTCTCTCTCTCTCTTTTATGTATTTGATAGGGACTAATTGATGTATTTAACCTCTAGGGGTTAAATAATAGAACGCGAGATGTTAGTACAGATGTTAGGCCGGCCTAAACAGCTGGTTCGTCAGGGGTGGGGGGAAGGAAGATAGAAAACTCGATCATGATAAAGACGAGAGAGAGAGAGAGAGAAAAATATCCCCATAAGCATCACAAGGTCTTTAAATAAAATTGAACATTGCTTGATTAACTTTGATGAGTGCGTGCTCATCACTTTACAGGAAATTCAATGACGTGATCAGCCTCAAACGCTTTTTACTCTCTCATATATATATAAAATATTCCTTTGAAAGAAAATCTGATAATAGTAGATAGAATGGCTTATTTTATTGATTGAAAATTAAACTATATATAGGCAAAGATGGACAAAATTTAATTTTATTGCATGTGGTTCAACGTATATTATTATGTAAGAGAGATACGAGAAGCGAGCTAGCTGGGTTATACATGGCTAGAGACGTCCGGCTGCCGTGTGAGGTTTCAATTTCACGCTGATGCTGTGAGACGCCTCGGCCCAGCCAGAGGTAGATTGAAGATGGGAGCAGGGCGGTCTACTGTCCTGATGGGAGCCACCACTGATAGTCGTGCTTGACGGTACTCTTAATTATATAAGGATTATAAGGTAAAATACCTCTCTCATTGTTTGTTTATTAATTGTCATTGTTATAGGTTGTGTAATGTCAGGTCGAGCGTGGCGCAGTGCAGTGACCGGTTCTCGTTAGTCGTTAGATCACCAAAATCAAGCTACGTTTAGCGTGGTTAGTACTTGGATGGGTGACCGTTTCAAGTAAAAATCACGTTGCTCCCTCCTGGGGTAAATTCGTCTCGCTTTCCACCCAGTGCAGTGATGCACTTGTGTGTGGTTAATTCCCTAGGCTTTGGACATCGCTTTGGTCCATTGATAAAAAAAAAAGTAGAGGTGTCCGTCCTGACTGAGGTTTTCCACGGTTCCCTCAGTCTCACCTCAGCAAATGCTGAGACGCGTAACAGGCCGTGGCCATCATCCGTTCCCTACCTTATTCCTACCCATATCCCGCCGCGAGCTGTATACTCTTAGGGGTGTATCTTTGTAAAATAATAATAATAATAATACCCCCACGTCAATCCCTGCATGTTTTCTGCATGTGTCCTTTTCTCTTACGCTGCATTCAAGAAGGGATCGGTGTCAGATCATTGTCCAACCTTCGTTGCGACTTTTACTCTAATCAGGTGACATATTAGGGATGCCCCATCCCCCGCGGCAAAGCAGAGGATACCCTTCAGGTGACTGTGACATTTATGTGACAATATTATTTTACACTATTTTATTGACAATGAGAAAGCAATTAAGTTATTTTCATAAATATTATTTATTACTTACCCCCCATCCCACAATACGTACAATTATAACAATTTTTCTGCATGTATGTTCTTAATTGCTTTGCCATAGGTTAAAAATATATTTTGAATCATAATTACATTAAATCAGAACTCGTTGTGCAATTCGATTATTATTAATTGATATTTATTACAAAATATTTTCTGCGATGTAATAAAAATAATTACATTTCATTGATACTTAATATGTTCTTAATATTTTTCTGGAATTAAGTCCCGTAAGATCATGTCACTTCTCTTATTATGTCTGTTTCCCGCTAATACGACAGTTTATAAACATAATAGACAACAAATCTAGTAGAAAGACTTGGTGACGTCATACTAGTCATGCAACGTTATTCCCTATATACATGAGTGCATGTTAAATATTTACATGTCTATGACGTCACAGCGTTTTTCCCCTCGATTTTGAGGGTTTTAATAATAAAAAAAAAAGAATAAGAGTACTTAACTAAGTCTTCCATCTAAATTTAAAAAAACAAAATCATGCAGGTTATACATATAGCGTCATTTTTATATATATTTTTAATACAAATTTTACAACAAAAACATTTCTGTCGTATCATCATATATATTTAAATGTCATTATATAGTTATGGCATGTGATAACATGCATGAAAGCATTTATTCAAAAAGCAACGTGTATATGTAGATATATATAGTTAACTTATAATATACGAATTGTAAATCAATTTAATCATTTTATTTGTTCGAATATTTCCGCTTCAAATATAATTTAGTATAAATGAATTTTACTTCAATTGTTAAATGACAGAAAATGTTATTTGTAATGTGATAGTCATGCTACATCAATAATTTTCTCTTTATTTTGAGTTTGAAATTATTTAGGCAAAATTACATTCATTAAGCACGCTCGCTTTTGTTTAGATGGCAGCGAGTGTTGACTAGTAAAGTGTTGATGTAAACTTGTCATTATAGGATTATAGTTGGATAATTGATAGTGGCGGGTGATTTGAATGGTTGGATAAAGAGGGTGGAAGGAATAAGGGTCAGGAGGGGAATTATTCAAAGTTTACTCTAAATAATAATAGTATTCAATTGCGTTGTATCTAAATCAACTCAATCCTCCATTTACTCTTTATATATATATATATATATATATATATATATATATATATATATATATATTATACTGTATATTAGAATTATATGTTCATAATTTATATAATAAACAAAACACAATTATAAAAATAACATATTCTTTGTTTTTTCAAAATATATTGCTGGAACTTATTACTCAACATATCTACTAATATTTAACTTGATTTGTTTGTTTTGTCAGTATATTGACAATTAACTTTTATACTGTGTGTATATACAGTACAATATTTAAATATATACCATATAATAAAGAATATATATACTTAATGGAAATGAGCAAATTGTAAATTTTGTTATTGGTCCTATAACTTTCACCATCACTACGTGATTCAATCAAGCTAATTATATAATATATTATTATCAAACGATCACTACAAATTCAATTCATTTCACAGTTCCTGCAACGTTTGCATGATCATTTTTTCGTACAAACAAATCCTGTAATGCAGATGATATCTCCGTGTAGGTAGGCAACTTGTTCAGCATCACCTCACCTCTGGTGCATAATTGAGTACATAAAGGACCAATAGATGGCTCTGAGTGCACAAATTATGTCTGTAATGCTCGAGTATTGGGAGAATAACAAAAATGACAAAATTCATATCAAAATTATCACTTATGAAGTTGAATGTGTTTTAGTATTTGTCCGAAGGTATGCCGCAAATACTTAATTATTGTGTTTTCAATTCTGTAAAATTTTGTTGTGGCTGCTGTCAGCATTTTCATGATTTTATAATGATACCAATTATGTAGCCTGCTGTATGAGGATGAAAATTGCTTACCACATGTAGGTGAGAGCTAACAACTTATATAGTAGAACCATGATATGGTCAGCGCTGTCACTTCGACATGGCACATAAGAAAGGAATGCACATGTCAAAGTGACAGCGCTGACCATATCATGGTTATACTATATCAACTGTTTGAGTGTACAGTCACAGTCGATAAGACTGGAACACTCCCGGACTGAAGTTATCATAAGGCCATAAGGCCTGTTCGTAAACCCTGCTCGGTGTACACTTTTACACCGTTTTCTTACACCAGCGCAGATGGTGGGGTAGGGAGTGCAGTGCAGATGACGTCACGATTTTTGTTCGTAAACTTGCTCAGAATACACTGAACAGGGTTTACGAACAGGCCTATAGTATGTATTCTTTATTATTAGAGCGCGGAGAAAAATCACATTTTTTTTTTTTTTCAAAAAATAAGCGCCTAAAAAGTCAACTTATTTTTGGAAAATAGTCTACAAAAAAGTCATTTTTTTTTTTAAAATAGCCAGTAAAAAAAGTCACTTTTTTTTATAAAATGCAGCAAAAAGGCGTTTTAAAAGTGCTATTTCCGTTAAAAAAAAAAAAAAAAAAAAAAAAAAAAAAAAAAAAAAACAGAAAAAAAAAAAACAGAAAAAAAAACTGTTAATCGGTGTCAAAAGACGTACTTTGTAGTTTGTACTTAATCCTACAAAAAGTCTTTCAGATGCCTTTCCATGCACTAAATATATGAATAAATTAAAACTAAATCATTAAGAAATTAATTTATCTTGTGTCAGTATGTTTTACAATATTCTGATGGACTTATTGAACCCAGAGCTATACAAAACTCCAAAGTTGAGGTGACGCAACCTATGAATCCGACAGTACAGCACGGCGGCAACGCGAGGTCCCTTAGCTTCACTCAACGTGCTCTCCACACCGTCCAGGCTGTCCATGCAGGATAGTGAAGGTTTGCTCCATGGGCAAATTTGAGTCCTCAAGTTGCATGATTTTGCCATGCAGAAAACCAAAGTTGCTTGTCACGTAAAAAAAAATTGGGGAATTAAATATAATTCTGTGTTTAAGGTAGAGATAACGCCGAACAGCTGTTCGACATACTCTCCTTTGATTAACATGTAAACCTTAGCAAATTCACAAAAATTCTGAAAATTTTTTGAGAGACCAGAAAAAGCCATAGAAAATATTTCAAAACAATTTAACGAGCCGATTTTTTTAATTATTTTTTTTAATTTTCAGCATAGGGCTTTCCCATGATGGAGAGACAAACTAAGAACTTGATTAAAAAAAAAATCGGCTCGTTAAATTGTTTTCAAACTTTTTCTATGGCTTTTAAGCACTAATATCTGCCTCTAAAAAAATTTTCAGAATTTTTGTGAATTTGATAAGGTTTACATGTTAATCAAATGATTGATTGATTGATTAAAATTCTACTTGGCTTTAAGCGTCCGCTATGCAGCCACCAAACGTATTAATTACACTAATTTTTTGACAAGTATGTTATTATGATTGTTGTTGCGTGCCCATGTTAAACCCCTGGTTTTTCATAATCCTTATAGAGGTCTTTCACCATACGTCACAAAAATATGACGTCACGTGAATGTAGGCAAAAAGCACCTATTTAACATGGTAGTAGCATACCAAAAACTATTTATTTTCTGCGATATGACAATCGTGGTACTTTTGACAATTATTTTATGTGATAGATTGAAATGTCAAGTAAATGGAAAAAAATACAATATTTGCCAATGATATCTGTGAAAAATACAATAAATCATTAAATAAAATGTAAATCGACTCCAAATTTCACGTCAATAATGATCATTTTAGGACACTTATGCACTGATATTGACCCTAAGATGCTTCAAAAAAATCAGCCAATCACCGACCATTGCTTTCCCCGCGGACTTTTGAATACTAGGGGGAAACGGCACAACAAAAAAATAATGATAAAGAAGCTAGGTAAAATAAAAAAAATGTATATGTTCAAGTTATGTATATTTATTTCTTACGTATATATTATTACTAAAAAATAATAAAAATATGTTAAATTAGGAGGAACAAATCAAGTGATTCCAGTTCCCTCTCAGTATACCTACTGCTGAATGTAAACAACAACAAAGCCAGTATTATATGACAAAGCCAAGCAAACGCTATATTGGATTCTCTTGGGTTTCCTACCTTTATTAAACTTTTTTGTATCTTGTTCGAAGGAAAATATAATAAATAAAAATTATACAGATGTATAAGCTTTTCACAAATAAAATATATTTTTTTTAAGATTTTACAGTTTTGAGTCAAAAAGTCACCAGAAGTCGCGTAGAATTGTAACTATGCCATGATGATGAAGGACACGATCCAACACGATGAATCATGTCCACACCGCTACCAGTGTTGCATGGCAGGTATGACTTGTCTTTGTCCGATGGAATGCGAAAAGCTCTTAGGGGTGTATCCTTGTAAAAAAAAAAACAAACAAACACAAAAAAAAAAAACGAAGATGAAGGGTGAAGGTCTGGCGTTAAAAACACACTGCTGGAGCATGCCTTACGGCCACAATAGTAGGGGCGAGAGTAATGATCGTAAAGTAATTAACACAAGTTTTATATCACTTAGTTAAAAGACAAAACGTTGTTTCAGTAGTTGATGAGATGAAATGTCTTCCAGTATTGTAGCACGCAGCAAAGTCAAAACACGTCCGCTGGCTAAGAGTCCCGCAAAGCCATTCTCCATGTTTAATCAAATGGGAGTACGTCGAACAGCTGTTCGGCGTTATCTCTACCTTAAAGCTGAAATGCACAAAAATATGTCAAAAAGTCACAAAAGGTCATCTTTTGCCAAAATAGTCTCAAAAACCAAAAATAATCTAAAAAGTCTTTTTTTATATGCTTATTTTAAGCCACTTCCGGCGATCGGTCTGGACATCCTAAATGACAACAAAATATTCTTCATATGCACAAGAAGGCAAAATGACATTTTTTTTGCTCTATTTATTAAATACATATGTTATCATCATCCACACTACACTTGGCGTGCGTGAGAGACTTTTTTTTTTTTTTTTACAGGGATATACATGAGCTCGGAGCTCGAGGCGGCGTAATGGGCAGGGAAAAGAGATGAAGGAAAGGATGTTCGATTAGCCATGACCATGCGGCTAATCTGCGCTGAGAGTTGAATGATAACGCTATATATACCTAATTATTGTGGCCAGGCGGACTTGAAGGTTCTGTGCATGTCTTTGATCTATATATTAACTATTAACTTACATATATATGTGTGCGTCAAATTTATAGCCTAAATGTAGAAAATATACTTTAAAGTTTAAGGATCACAGCAATTTCAGAAAATAATAATAATTGAAATGGAAGACTTGATATTTCCGTTTTGCAACGCAGTTAACTCGCTTGGAAAGTAATGGATTTTATTCATCAAACTCACGTCAAATCACCCCTTACATAACATTTATACATATACAGTTATGATGATTTTATTAGCATTGTTAAGATAATGTAAGTCAAATGTAATTATATTTGACTTGAATTATAGAGACAGGACAGTTTTATTCAATTGTTGATGAATTAAGCATTGATGAGGGAGGGGAGCTAGGGAAAGGGACAGAGAGAGAGAGAGAGAGAGAGAGAGAGAGAGAGAGAGAGAGAGAGAGAGAGAGAGAGAGAGAGAGAGAGAGAGAGAGAGAGAGAGAGAAAATTGATTGAGCAATTATGAGAATTGGAGATTTTGTAAAAATATTCTTTTTTGAGGCATCACAAGTATAGGTGCAAATTTTAAATTATTTGGTAAAGGTGCTTTTAATTCCTAAAAATGAATTCAACTTGTGCCTTTTAGCTTTGATGCTGTAACGTTCAACATGAGATTCGATCAAAATGCTCTTTTAGATCCTCTTTCAAATTTAGAACTTTATATAGAAGTATGAGACATGGATCCTCAAGATATAATTTCGTATCTGTTTTGTTGAATCCGTTCTTTTTCTTAATTGCGGTTACAAGACCAAGAAGTTAATTTAAAAATTGAGATCACGTAAATAATTGTTGAAATCGTAATTTAGCAGATAAATGAGCATAAATTGCATAAAATATCAATCATGGAGTTTGAATGAAAATAAGTGTTTAAAACACATTGAACTGTATTTTTTTTAAATATTCTCTATTGTTTTTTTGCTAACTATATCCAGATGTACCTTATATCTTATATATATTAGGGTAATGCTCATAATTAAGTGATATATGATTTAATATTTAATATATAATTATATTTTAACTTCCCGGCTTTTCGTGAGCCCAACCTAGCGTTTTATTTAAGGTCCCTTCCAAGCAGGGATGCCTAGCAATCCATCTCAACCTAGTTGTGACTGAGGGAACCACGGAAACTTCAGTCAGAATGGTCAGCAATTGATGGAGGATGCATTAACCACCTCCCAAATATTATAGCAGTGGGTGTTTTTAATATACAAATACTTTAAAAACTCCATGCAGCAATATCTGAGATCGAACTCACGATTTTCCGATTATTACGAATCGGATGTGAAAATTTATCAGAAAATCTACCAATTGAAAGTTGAAGGCTCACTTATTCTTATAAAAATGTAATCACATTATATAATAGTATGTGTTACCTGACCTGCCTCACCATTAAGCATCTTGTATATTTCTATATATACCATATGCAATATTATCTTTTAAAGTAACTTCATCACTTACTGTAACATTATATCATAAAAAAAAAAACACTTCTTGCAAATAAAATATTATTCTTAATACCACAAGAATCTAATAAAACAATAGCAGTTAAATAATAAATAAAAATTGAGGTTATAGCATGAAATTCTTTTTAAAACTAAAATATTTTTATATTACTCAATTTGAGTTCACCATAATCACAATACTAGGAATACAAAGCATGTAATTACACCTATTTATTGTAGGCTAAATATGTACAAGAAGGGACCCTTTATGAGTTGCCTGACTCTATATAATAAGTTGCCGTGCAGTGATATTAAGTGTATTGATAATTTAAAATTATTTAAAGTCAGTGTTAAAAAGTGGCTAGTTGATATGTGTTTCTATAGTGTAAAAAACTACATGGACTATGAATGAATGCCTTCAAGTAATGTCAACATAATTATTATTGTTTATTTAGTTTTAGTATTGACTTGTCCTATAAACCTAAACATATATCATGTACATGACAATATGATTGTAGGAAGAATGGAATGAATAAAAGATTTTGAATTTGAATTTGATCCTCAAAAAATGAATATTTATTTAAATAAGGGTGAAAGCAAATATATAGAAGTAAAAGCGGGAACTGCCGACGACGAGTGAGTGAGTGCATGTATACACATGGTGAGGTATTGATTAAGCAGCAGACTACTACATATTAACTCCTGTCATACCCAGGTGGACTATGGTAGAAATGGGGGTGAGGAGGTTGGGGAAGGGAGGAAGGGGGGGGGGGGTAGTCAGACCGACCAGTGAAGCCATGCGCTAGGGTTAAAGTCTGGGGTGGGTGGGGTGTGGGAGGGGAGGGGGGTTGGGGACGGAAGATTAACTAACTGTGAGTATATAATGTCTGCTGAAACGTTATATATATATACCTCTCTCTCTCTCTCCCTCCCTCTCTCTCTCTCTCTTTCTTTCTATATGTTCCATACATTCATACATTGCAATATAAGTATACAGATAAACCAAGTCGTCTACGTTAGCAAACTTGCTTACTTACTTGCTCTACTACTACACACTATTACATAGTATACTATATACTATATGACGATGTTACGGTATACTCAACAATAACCTGCCTCAACACTAGCACTATAATTAGTTCACGCTCTTGCCTGTTGTTGTAGTATTATATATATATATATATATATATACAATAATTTAATATTATAAAAGTTTATTTTAATAAGTTTTTCTTATATAATTATAACAAAAAGCTTTTCCAGTAAATTTAATACTAACAACTTATATAAAACTTTTGTAATTATGTACACAAAACTTTTTATTTATTTTTTTTATTTTATTTTTAATTATATAGAAAATCAATTTTTTAATATGCGTATTTTTTACATTATATATATATTTCTAAATATTAGCTTTTAGAACTCTGTAAAAGATTTATATTTTTAATTAATTATCATGTATATAATACTGTAGCAATATAAATTAAAAAGTTATGTTACAATATTTACGTAAAAATATACTAATAAATATTCTTTTATAACACGAGTTATTAACATAAAAATATAATTAATTTTCCAGTGATGTCTTCATTTTCTTTAAAAAAAAAAAACACATTTTCTCGTACCATGTATTATGTATTATTATGTATTATGTATTATTATATTATTATATTATTATTATTATTATTATATTATATTATATATTATATTATATTATATTGCGATAATATTTAAAGTTATATGTAAATATTCTGTGTTTTTCAGCAATATTAAATCGTTTTAATCATAACTATAACTTAAAATTCAATTAAAAAAAATACATGAACACACATTAAAAAGTATTTGCATGATAAGGCACTGATTAAATTATAATTTAAATTCAAACATGCTTATTATATTATACAAGATAATATACAAGTAAACGAAAAAATATGAATATAATTTTTTATATAATATAATATTTATATTATATTTTTAAGCATGAATTGAAGAAATAAATTACATGGATGCCTACCTGAATTCCATCCATGCATGTATATATAAAAGGATATTTAAAGAATCATCCTTTAAATATGCAGGAGAGGTGGGGTTTGACAGGGACAGGGATCATGACTATATACGTATGATCATATAACACACAATCATATGGCAGAACTTACAATCTAATATAATTAATATTATATATATATATAATGCTCTCTGTACATATAAGCTGCAACAGCTGTTTTGTATAATCTATATATATAATAGCGTAATATTTTACGAGGTCTTTGTTCTTTGCGTGAGGATTTCATAAATTTTAATTTGGTTGACGCAGGCGGCGGCGGGTGTTTCATTCCAGCTCGCGAGATCCACTCGGCGTGAGCATCGTGATGTCTGTTTGTCATAGCTGCCACCACTTTCATCAGTTGTCACATTCAGCGCGAGAAAGCCATCATTCACAAATAAAAATTATCAGCTAATGTTCCCAATATGTTTATCCAATCATTTGTAGTTTTACATATTCACGTAATGTTAGTTTAATTTGTAAAAATAATAACACAATTAATAAAAATCATATTCGTGAATCAAATTTATTTTATTTTCTGTTATATTTGCTATTTTGATATAATTAATAAAAATAAAATTTCTAAAAATATTCGTATTTACAAAACTCGCAATTTAAAAACTGACTTTATAATATGAAGTTTATTTGTGTCTTTTTGCCACTCTGAAAAACAACCTTTTATTTATTTTATTACAAGCGCCAACTTTTAAGTAATTAACTTAAAAAGGTGAAAATTAGTTATAGAAGTGATTTTTTTTTCCCTCTCAGCTGTGGTCGCGTAACAGAAAGATTTATTAAAGAATAATAGTCACAAAAATGTTGCTTCTGAGAAGGTTTTTAAACCAATTATATTTGACCTCCTAAAGCTCGAGTTGTGTTTGTTTTATTTAGGATGCTTCATCATTGGCTTATCACCATCTCATGCATGAGATGATTTAAAAATATCCACCAACAAGAATTTAAAAAGAAACAATTATATTATCATCCATCAAAATTACAGTAAAAAAAATCATATGTAAATTTTAATGTCGTTGTGTTTTTATGTGGTTGAAAGTTATGTTTAAAAAAAATGCTATCCCATTGAATAAAATTAAATAGCTAGCGTATTATGGTAATTAATTTTGTTCAAGTATCATTCTTCATTTTATACTCTAAAAACTATATTCTCATTCGAAGAAAAAAATGGTTAGTAAATAGTAAATCAAAAGAAATTTCTAAGTGCAATGCAAATTAATTTGGTAAATTTTGAAATTCAAAATGAGAAACCTCTGTGTATCAAAAAAAAGAGAGAGAGAGAGAGAGAGAGAGAGAGAGAGAGAGAGAGAGAGAGAGAGAGAGAGAGAGAGAGAACAAGAATATCATCCTTTGTGAACTTATGACCCTGAGTAAAAGAGTTCAACAATTGAACCAAAACTTGCTGTTTTCCTGAACTTATAACTTTTAACTTAATTGGTACTTTGTTAAGATCACTCAGGAATATCGATTATAATGTTGTGGATTTTACCGATACCGACCGACACTCAAGGAGGTCTGAACAGTTCTTAAAGGCCTTATGACCATTTCACAGTATTAAGTCCACAATTGGTATTGCCTCAGTATGATACGTCTGCATAAAAAAAAAACTGTTCCAGCAGCAATAATATCAGAGATAATAGCCGATGAAAAGGCACCTGTGACGTCATTTGTACCCATTCTACGGCGATGGTATACACTGAGGAAAAAAATAAAGCTTCAAATTACTTTGGTATATAATCAAAGCAATTATTTTTAAAATGCAACCGTCTTCTACATAAAATTTTAAAGTTTTGCTGCTTTTTCGCTGCTTAGGTCGGTGAAAGGTTAAACTTATAAAGTTTTAAAACATTAAAGATATTTTAATGCAACAAGTACATAATGCTTTAAGACTCAACTCTGTTATTAGTTAGTTATAAAATACATAATTTGGAGACTTAAGTTAAATAATTTAAATTCAATAAATGTAAGTATATAATAAAGTATCGACCTAAATGATACTACAATATCTAATAATTTTGTATTTAACATTATAAGTGTTGCTCTTGTTTGTTTTTTAACTTACAACGCTCGATGTATAGCATTTTACAGTTTGAACTTTTAAACAGTTTCTTACTCTCTTTGCTTCATAGCTTTTAACATTAAAAAACATTAGAATCAAATAAGTAAAAGTTACTTCATAACGCCATAAAATATCAAGTCGTATAATGCTTAAAAAGTTAAAGAGTGCAGCATAATATTTAAAGTTACGGAATTGTTACTTACAAAGCGCATGCGCACCACATGCGCACAGCGATGACAGTTGGTCAGTCGTTCATCTATCTTTGCTTGCCGTGTTTGCGGCCATTTATATTCGACAAGTTATCTACAAACATCGAAGTCATCTTTAGTACTATCTTTTTGAACTAAAGATTTTTAGTTAAATCCATTAATTATTTATCTGTTGTGTCATAAAGTTTAGTGATTTATGTCATATTTTCATTAAAATAATGTGTTTGAAAGTTCAATTTTTTTTTTACCGAAGACAGCATGGCATCCAACTCCCGGAGGGGATCATCTGATGATAAAACTGTAAGTATGCTAACATTTAATTTCCACGTTACTACAATTGCCACTACATACTATACATATGTGGGCAAACCCAACTTCGGCCCTATGGGCAACTTTGCAAATCTGATCGGTGATTCGGTTCGCATGGGCAAAAATAAAATCCGGGAAGGGTGACCCCCCCCCCCCAATTTTCCCAACCCCCCAAAAAATATTTTTTTTTCACTATCTTGATTGTGGACGACGAAGGGACGGTGAAGTGAAAAAAAATACCCCCCTCCCCTCCCGGGTCATGGGCAAAGTCAACTTCGGTCCTATGGGCATATCTGTAAATCTGATTAGAGATTATTGTTC
Organism: Siphlonurus alternatus; assembly: GCA_949825025.1. Classification (NCBI taxonomy): domain Eukaryota; kingdom Metazoa; phylum Arthropoda; class Insecta; order Ephemeroptera; family Siphlonuridae; genus Siphlonurus; species Siphlonurus alternatus. The sequence continues at coordinate 66,030,607 of OX463788.1, read as the reverse complement.
CGTGGGCAAAAAAAAAAAAAAAAAAAAAAAAAATTGGGGTGGGGGGGAAATTTTTCCCACCCCTCCTCAAAATTTTTTTTTTTTTACTATCTCGATTCAGGACGACAAACTTTTGGTAAAGTGAAAAAAAATACCCCCCCCCCCTCCCTGGTCATGGGCAAAGTCAACTTCGGTCCTATGGACAAATCTGCAAATCTGATAAGTGATTAATGTTACATGGGCAAAAAAAAAAAAAAAAAAAAAGTTTGGGGCGTGGGGAAATTTCCATGAAAATATTATGTGAAATTATTTCAAATTATTGAATATTATTTAAATTTTTCAAATAATTTTATTCACTGAAAATTAAAATGTGCCTTTTTTTTTATTCGTCATAACAAAAGTTTTATATACAGGAAAACTTTTAAACAACGGCATTAAAAAAAATATTTGTGAAGCAGCAACGTATGTCCATAATTTTTTCACGCCCCATATTTTTAATAGGAATGAAATTGCTATGACAATGTTTTAAAGCATGATTTTAATGTTACTTTCAGGTTCCAGTAAACCTGTGCACTGAGCTGCAGCGTCAGCAGAATAGAAGTTCCGTGTAGATAATGTTTTCATAGTTATTAAATTGTAATTTCAACACATCATGCAACATCATATAATACGCTGCTCTAATGTTATGTTAAATAAGCAAGGTTTATTATGTATGCTATTTCTATATATCTATATGTCCATTTATTTCAATAAATTGTATGTTGTAATCATATTCATTTTTTTCATTCATTAAGTTATGATGTAGTTATTATTTTTATGTCTTTATTTATATTTACTATTTTTAATATAACGATTCCAAATCTGTTGTAACTGTGACTTTTTTTGTAGCAATGTGGAGTTGGATCAATTTACATATTGACACAAAGCAAAAGCATTGAAGTTTACTTGAAACATTACTTTAATGCTTTTACTTCATGTTAGTCGATGAATGAATCCAACTGAACAATATATTCATTTATGATTTAAGTTGCTACACATTTGCCATGAAAATAGTAAATATTTAACATGTTAAGTTATTGCATGCATTGAAAGCAAAAAGATTAACAGGTAGCTTTCTATTGCTTAAGTAGATAAAATAATATAGTTTACTCTATAATAAGTAATGTAGATATTTCTTGAAAAATAATGGTTTGATACATTGAATCTTACCCATTATGTACTTAAAAATAAAAAGTACATTCAATAAAAAGTAAAGTAGTATTCTACTTTTAAAGTAATGTTATTACGCTTAAAAACCTAAAGAGTTTACAGCTTAACAAAGTAGCACTTGTGACATAAAACCATAGAGAGCCCGCTGCTTACAATTTTAAGGAGTTACTACTTAGAATTTTATATTTAAAACAGTGACATTCTAGGCATTGCAGCTCATACAATACTACACCGAAGTCGCTAGCATTTTATCTTCTGACTCTTTACTTTCTGATATATTATACAAGGTACATTTCAATGTACTTGAGTACTTAACTTTTAAAAGAATTTGGGGCTGGCATAGATCCACCAGTGTTAAACTTTTGATTTCAAAAGTTACTCTTTAACTATTTTTCTCAGTGTAGGGAAATTCCTGCAAAAGATAGGTTCACTCTAGCTGCAACCACGGACATAATTTTAATTCTGGAATGTTGAAATTTTACCAAGGCAGTCTTGATAGTATTTGTCAAATATCCTGCAAAAAGTCAGTCTGTGTGAACGTCAACAACAAAATTCGTTCAGGATATTTGACAAATACTATCAAGACTGCCCTGGTAAAATTTCAATATTCCAGAATTAAAATTATGTCAGTGTGGTTGCAACTAGAGTGAACCTGAACGTCAACAACAAAATTCGTTCAGGATATTTGACAAATACTATCAAGACTGCCCTGGTAAAATTTCAATATTCCAGAATTAAAATTATGTCAGTGTGGTTGCAACTAGAGTGAACCTATCTTTTGCAAATTTGATAAGAGTGATACTAGCTGAAGCTGAATGCAATGTATAATTATTACCACCTTCTGTGTAAAGTGACAATTCCTTTTTGAGTTTCAGTACAATCTGCTATACATCAGTAATGAATGCTGTACATTTTGCTTAACAAAAAGGTTAACATCCATAGTTTTTACAGAGGCCAACTTTTTTGTTAAAATATTTCATTTGAATGCCCTAAGTTGCTAGTAAAACCTTTGTCGTTCGTTCTTTCACTGTCATTAAATTTAATTTATAGTTTCATAACGTTTTGACATGATACGCATGTAAGGTTTAATAAATCAAATTTTACTATCTTAATTAATTCAAATTTCATGTGACACGCACAAAATCAAACAAAACATACTACTACGCTATACTACTGCTGCTTTAATATTATAATAAGTCACTATTTCTATTTTATATCACGATAAAAAGTTATAGAAATATAATAATATATAGAATATGGGGTCAACGATAAAAAATAAAAAATATATATGACATGTGCAGTAAAAAATATGCGAGACGAATTATGGAAATTTATACGAACAGAGAATTCTTCATTCAATTATTGTTCAATCATTTGAAAACTTATAAATTGTAATTTAGGCAATATTTGTTTTTAGTGTTTTTACACTATAATAATATACCTGATTTTCATTAGATAAATAATCAAACAGTTTTCATCAATGATCTATTGCAGTCATTTTTTTTTCTTTTTTTTTGTTGTTTTTTTATGAAGATATACACGTGACCCCTTAAAGAGTTTACACGTATTCTTTATTATTTGGGTTTACAGCTCGCGGCTGGTTAATGAGTAGGGATAAGGGAGGTAACGGATGGTGTCCACGGCCTGTTACGCGTCCCAGCATTCACTGAGGTGAGACTGAGGAAACTGTCGAAAACATCAGTTATAGGACGGACACCTCTTATACTTTTTATCAATGGACCAAAGTGATGTCCAAAGCCTGGGGAACCACACACACTACACTGGGTGGAAAGCGAGACGAATTTACCCCAGGAAGGAAGCAATGTAATTTTTACTTGAATCGTATTAACGGTCACCCATCCAAGTACTAACCACGCTCGACGTTGCTTGACTTCAGTGATCTAACGAGAACCGGTCAATACTGGACCTCGATGTTTCTTCCGGAAGTAGCCGGAAGTGTTCAGTTTCTGGGTATATTTGTATTTCAGGGTTGTAATTTCAAATAATTACATTTCTACTGCTAGTCTATCTGCAAAGTTTTAAAACTGAATTGCAAACAGAATAGCTGCTATTATATACAAACTTGATATTTCTGGAGGGAATGTCATATAAATTTGACTGCATGTGATGGCAAAAGTCATGATAATAATATTGACCTCATAAAGTACCAAGAGATGGCATTGAAAACAGCCTCTATAGAATCAGTATGACTCAACTACATGTGTACTTTAGCCAGTAGCAAAGCTCAGATATCAAAACAATGACACTTTTAGAATCACTCAGGTAAAATCCACCAGATGTCCATACCTGTCTTTATGACGTCAATACGTTTTAACTACAATATAATTATAATTTGGCTTTATATTTACAAATATGTCTCATCTTTTTCCCAAATCAAAAGAGAGACCTCGTCTCAAATGTTACATATGAATGGATCTTCATTTGAGGTTGATTCCCAGTAGCCTGCACACACTGTACTGTACATACCAACAAGGGGTTTGTTTACACCGTATCGGCAACTATGTGTATTGTATATTTGTGAAGTGAAGGTCCATCGATGCTGTTTCTGTTATCTGCACTAATAGCTTCATCCCAAACGCCTTTTATGATGACGTCACCTATATGGCCTGTGTGTAGACACCCTTCGGTATATACGTATAATATTACACTGCCCATCTTGTGGGACAAAATGAACAAATGTTATGATATTGTGTGTGTTGTTTTGTATTTATATTAAAACTTGACGTGAACATATGTTTGTCCTGCACAACCTGTAAAAGTTCAAAATGAATAAATAAAAATAAAATAAAACTGATTATATATAGACTATAAATAGCAAATTTAAAAACATATTCTGCAATCACAGAGGGGAAACAATATTGTAGTTATTTTGCTTGAAATTACATTCATTCATAGAAAACACATCAGTATATTAAATGCATGTATATATCATATATACAGAGCGTTGAAATATATATAATTAAACGTAGGAATATGTCAATTAGCAGTACTATTTATATGTATAAATATGCACCGACTCAAAAATGCAATTTACTTATATATCAAATGCCATAACGTTCTATCTTTGAGATTATCACAGTGCACTGTGCTTATAATAATATATATTATTTATTCGACCACTGGTATGGCTAATACAGTGTACATAATCGAAACCGTATGTCTTTCTTGTTGCTATACGATGATAAATGGTTTTTTAAGTGAAAAATATTACATTTTTCTTCTTTGTTGTTTATAAAGCATACATGCCAGTACTGCATGTCCGTTATTATTGTACTTTTGATATTTTTATTTTATTTTATGAGATGATTTCCAATATTTAAATAAATACACACTATAAAAAAATGCTTTTTGACTAATTACGACTCCTAAGCACCATGCAGGCGCGGATATAGCCGCCCTCCCCGTATATTATTGACTTAAACCATGTGCCCCACTGAAATACAACAACAACAAAAAAAACGAATTTGAGTACATTTCCAAAAATTATGCAAGTGTTAATAAATAATAAAGGTAAACTTTGAAATAAAATATTTAATAAAAATACCATAAGCCAACAAGATACTCGTATTATGCAAGCAGCTAGGAAGTTATTTTAGGCACGATTCACGAAAGAAATATCCATGCAGGTTTCTCCCTAAACACAGGTAGCCTTATATTTTTTCCCCTTGATGACTTGAATCGATCCTTCGTGAATCTTGCCCATTTTGATATAATAATATATACTCCGTGCTGCAAATCATATAAATCTAATTTGTTTCTAAAGTATATATATATATATATATATATATATATATATATATTTATGTATTTATTTTTTTCTTTTCTTTTTTTACTAGGTTACACCCCTATGAGCTTGGAACACTCGAGCTCATATTGGCTGCATGAAAAAAAAAAAAAAAAATGATACAATAACACAGAATACGAAGAAACAAACAAACAATGAGAAATTAAAAAAAATCAAAGGTTACTGACTTACATGCTTACCACAAATATATAATATTTTATATTAAATATAATTATACATGAAAACTACAGAAAAATCTTAAATCCAGTATTATGTATATGCGATACAATTTTTCTAATTACTGCATACGATTTTCTTACTTCAATTTTTTAATGCAGATTAAATTGTAATGAAATATTGAACAGTCATACAAAATTGTATCGTATAATTAAGTGTATATAGAATGTAGTTGAAAAATAGTGGTGATCAAGATACAACCAAGACCTACTTTATTACACCTGGTGTGATAAAAAAAAAGGTCTTATTTTCCATGCATGGAGCGATGTCGAGAAGGTTTAGGCGGGGCGAGAAAAGCGCACTTGCTTCAATCTCGTATAGCAGCCATGTTGGTGATAAATTGCTCTTTGCAAGGCGAGGAAATACCGAGCCTCTGATTGGTTGCGGCACGCGATTTTCTCGCTTTCCCTACTCCATGGAAATGCACCTTTTAAGGTAGAGATAATACGGGTCAGCTGGCCCAATGCTAAAAAAATCCCATTCATAAAAATTATGAAAAAAATTTAAAATGTTCTCCTCTACATCCCCTATCAGTAGGTAAAATATCAGGTATACAAAAACGAGCTAGTTTTCGAGTAATTAATTATTAAAGTTCTCTAATTTAACATGAAGAAATGGAACTTCCATGTTAAATTATTCAACTTTAAAAATTAATAACTCGAAAACTAGATCGTATTTGTATACCTGATATTTTACCTACTGATAGGGGATGTAGAGGAGAACACTTAGAATTTTTATGAATGGGATTTTTCTAGCATTGGGCCAGCTGATCCGTATTATCTCTACCTTAATAGTACAGTACGCAACTTTAATGGTGAGCGAATAAAAATCAACAATAAACATCGTCGTACCTGCCGTTCTATTGACCTAGCTCCCACCCAAGCGAGTACCACCCCTGCATCCTACCTTTTTGCTTCACTCTCCCTCGTCTCTGTACTTCACTCTCGCTTCTTACTTACTTACTTACTCTCTGTCTGCATTATTGTAATAAACCTATTATACCTGTCATTACAATAACAATAACTTTTCATTTTTTTTTTAATAAAAAATAATAATAGGACCTAAATTTTAAGTACATTTGCTGTACAAAATAAAATAGAATTATTATTACCAAGATATTGTAGTAGTTTATATCCCTTACTACAGTTTTTAGTCATTTATTGTAAATATTGAATTTACTATTAAACGTTCAGCATGCCCTGAAGATATGAAATTCTAAAAATCGCCATGCAATTTTATAAGAACCCCCTGAATCAAAATGATTATCATTTTATTGCAGCTTAAAGATTAAAATTGAAAAAGCGAAACTTGTAATTTTTATTTTATTTATATAGTTTCCACAATTGCATTGCATAATGCATAATATAATAATATTATAACACAGTATAATAGCAAAATTCAAATTTTCAGCATTGGCTTTTCGATTCTGAAGTACTTTATCCTCATAACAATTAAGCTAATAATTAGTTAAATTAATAATGATTTCATTTCAAAGATAATATTAAACTTTTCAATCAATTTAATTTAATAATTTAAACAAAAAATAAAATATAAATATACGCGAGTAAATTTTTTTTTTTAAACTTTAACTTTTTATAAACTCCATTTACTTAACTGAAATTGTTTTTAATTTAAAACCAAAATTAATTGTAAATTGTTTTGACATTTTATCGAAGTAACAAGTCATCCAATAACAATTAAATATTAAGTAATTAATAATTAGGTAAAAGTTTCCAATATTCACTTTCATTATTCTCTGCAAAAATGTTATTAAAATAAGTTTATGTATATCGTACTGATAATTAAGTTCAAATTACGATGCAGTGTAAGTCAATATTTTTCGTGTATTATTGATGATTTCAATGCAAGAAGATTAAAAAAATATAAAATATGATATACATCAAAATTACTGCTTACGTGACAGTTATTAAAAAAAAAAATCAACACTGAAAAGAAACAGATCTGTGTGCGCAATTACGATATTTCTTATGAACTTTGTACTGTATCTACAATGGAACTAGAAAAAAAATGACGTCAGGTCAATCCAGTGACGTATACAAGGGGGAAGGTCCCCCGAATCACGGTACACACGTGGATAGTGGGGGTTTGTCTCTCTCTCTCTCTCCCCCCCCCCCACTTATTGTTGCAAGAACCTCCCGAAGGCAAAGAACATTTTCCCGAATTTCCGTTTTTTTTTTCCCCCTCTGAATACATCACTGGGTCAATGTTATTTTGCGCTGTCACACGTATATATAATGGAGGTGTCATTAATTTATGACGACAATGTAAATAATAATATACAGCTTAAAAAATGATGACTCTTTGGATTGCATGCAACTGCATACAGAATATTGATAAGTGGAAGATTAAGGAAAACGCTTTTGTAACTTTTCTTATTATATATACTTTGGTAAAATCGTCACTGCAGGTGCATTTATTATAATTTTTTTAGTTAAGTCATTAAAGTTCAAAGCATTCCCTTGATTTTTAATTTCTTTATAATCATTTCTAGTACAATTAAATTTACATTACAAATTTACTTTATAACAAAAGGCTGCAAAAATAAAATTAGTCATCCAGTTTTTTTATTACTGCTTAGAGTGCTTAATTTAATTATATAGACTCTATAACAATTAAAAAAAATATAAATCTTGCTATTTAAGTATTATATCAAACTGATTCACGATCAGAGCTCTGACAATATTATTTCTGAACCGTGTTGAGCGAAAAATTAATAAAAAATAAAATTATAACGAGAAGAAAATAACAACAACAAAAAAAAAGTCACCATAATATTTATTTAAATAAAAATTAAAATGATTGAATAAATTCAACGAATTCTTAGAAATTGTGATAATTATTTACAAATTGAGTTCTAATTTCAAGAAGGTTATTTCGCACGAGTCTATAATATTATACTCCGTGACCGGTCACGGCCGGCGCAAGCAAGTTCGCTGGATGACCCCGCGGCGGGCGGTCGGTCTCTGGAATCCCCACAAACTGCTTGCATTTGCTGCTACTGGCGTGCTGGATTACGGTCAGACACACTTACAAATTGATAGTTCAGTACATTGTATTTTAAGAGGTTTTTTATCTCTTATTTTAAATTTTTAATAATAAAGGAAATCGAGCTGTGCTATGAATTTCATACGTTATTCCTAATTATTATAATAAATGTTTTGCAACTTAAACTAACACTTACCTACACAATATTTGAAACGACTTATTCATATTACTAAATAAATTCATAAAATGAGCCGTCATGCATTTGCAAGTAATTAATTAGAATAATGAGCTATTTTTCATAAAGAACTTGAGTATTCTCACATACACGTGCGTGCAAATACTCAGTAAGTTTAACTTTTTTCTAGAGGAATCGTCATAAAACATCGTCAATTAAATCAAGCTTGAAAATTATTTCCAAAATGTCACGTTAAGTCACGTACATGCTTAAATTTAGAACATATAATAATTAATCAACGAAATTAATAATAAACTTACCGGCTTTACATGGATCTGCATCTATATCATCTGATACACGATGTGGATAATTTTTGGTTAAAAGTTCTTGTGCGGTAAATTTGGCCGCATAAAGTCTTAAATTTAAGAAACACAGTAATACACATACTAATCGCATGCTTAATTAACTAAAATATTTAATAATTAAAAATACTAAAAAGTTAATGCAAAATTAAAATTTAATATACTGAAAAAATCATTAAAAAGTAATTAATTTTAAATCTTTTGTAATATTAACACATTATTAAATAACTTATCAATTTTAATATTAAATAAAATAAAAAAAATTTGATACTGGTATAGCGATCAGAGACTGCGGCGAGTTGAACGAGTACGAAAGACACACACGCACGCGGTTTACACACAGAAAGACGCGGGCGCGACTCGTCACAAAAGCGGCTGGGCACCGACTGAGTGACGGACGACTAGTGACTGGGACTACTGAGAGAGCATGCAGGCAGTAACACAGGCAGCAGCAGGCTGGCAGCGCCGAGACCGAGTAGCGCGAGAGACGACGGCGGCGAGTGAGTGTGTAAAGGCGAGAGACCACGATCACAGCCCGAGACCTACCAGCGCTTGCTCGCCCGCTGCTGCTGCTGCTGCTGCTGCTTGCTCCACCCAGGCTCCACCGCTGTAAAGTTGCTGCCTTCGCGCAGTCCCGCGCCATCTCACTGCCCCCTTCTCTGACTTCCCACACTATAAGGTGCGCTCTTCCTCCTCTTTGTACCCCCTGAGCACCGAGTATCATATATAAAAAAAAAAAAGCAAGCAACCATGTAAGCTCATTGCACACCGAAAAGACCAAGCGACTTCATCAGTGAAGCAATCATAAAAGTCAGATAATTTTCGGAAGGGGTTCTAGCTATTTTAATTATATGTATAACCCTCTAGCATTACCAAGGTACTTTTTTTTTTTGTCACACGCTTTACCAGAGGGGGGGGGGGGGGGGTCGAAACGACCCACATTTTAAACACACGTTAAAAAAAATTTAAGTTTTTTTCCACACTATTTTTTTATATTTATTTATTATTATTATTATTTTTTTTTTTTTTGCGGAAATGCATTGCTGGGAGGCTAACTAAGGATTAAAAAATTTTCAGAAATTTTTGAGCAATATTTTACACTTTCCCGCTTTTAAAGATTTACGGGTCATATCACCCCCCCCCTCCCCCCATCCCCTGGTAATTGGTAATGCTAGGGTTAAGTCATTCGGGAGGAAGGGGGGGGGGGGTCATTCGACGTGCCTGATACAGATGTGGTCCCACCAAATTTCGAAAAAACAAGAGATAATAAAAATTAAAACACTAATAATTAATTTAATTTACCCTGTTGGAAAAGCTTCAACTCGTAAATGCCGCAGCGCCGCATTCTGACATCGCTCCGTAAGGTTTGTTAGGAGAAAAATCTTATTTATTTTTTCATTCAAATTCTATGCTGCACAAAATCTCGAATATTTTTTATGTCGTGTAAAGTGATCTTTCCCGTGGATCATATAAATTATTAATCTTGCCCTTCATAATCAAGAACCGTCGGAAAAAATTAAAAACCAGGTACCTTCTTCTTCTTCTTGATTCGATTTTGAGTATATTCATAATTATAACAGAATGCACCCAGAACTACGTTGTATTGTTCTTGTAATTAACTAATTAAAGTTAGGAGGGGCTTGTAAAGGATTATCGATGAACAATGGGTAGGATTTTTGATTATGGGATGAGGTATGCAAGATGGGAAGGTGATGATGGGAATGCCAACATGCAAGGTATGTGGTGGTGATGCCGGGCCAAGTACGATTATGGGGCGTGGGGTGCAAAAATGTAGGTTGATGATGCAGGCGCCAACATGAACAAGATGGAACAGGAATTTGAAGCATTCACGTGACAGTCCTGTAGCCGACCGCGCGTGAGCAGGGTCAAAGTAGTGATTGTGGGGATGCGGTGAGGCGAAATTATATTTTATGAATCAAATTGGCTGGGGAAAAGGTTTAAGAAATCAAGACGATTAATGAAAAGTTAGGATAGGGATAGAACTTGAGTATTCTCACATACACGTGCGTGCAAATACTCAGTAAGTTTAACTTTTTTTAGAGGAATCGTCATAAAACATCGTCAATTAAATCAAGCTTGAAAATTATTTCCAAAATGTCACGTTAGTCACGTACATGCTTAAATTTAGAACATATAATAATTAATTAACGAAATTAATAATAAACTTACCGGCTTTACATGGATCTGCATCTATATCATCTGATACACGATGTGGATAATTTTTGGTTAAAAGTTCTTGTGCGGTAAATTTGGCCGCATAAAGTCTTAAATTTAAGAAACACAGTAATACACATACTAATCGCATGCTTAATTAACTAAAATATTTAATAATTAAAAATACTAAAGAGTCAATGCAAAATTAAAATTTAATATACTGAAAAAATCATTAAAAAGTAATTAATTTTAAATCTTTTGTAATATTAACACATTATTAAATAACTTATAAATTTTAGTATTAAATAAAATAAAAAAAATTTGATACTGGTATAGCGATCAGAGACTGCGGCGAGTTGAACGAGTAGGAAAGACACACACGCACGCGGTTTACACACAGAAAGATTCGACGCGGGCGCGACTCTTCACAAAAGCGGCTGGGCACCGACTGAGTGACGGACGACTAGTGACTGGGACTACTGAGAGAGCATGCAGGCAGTATGATATTTGCGAAATGATATTTTATGAAATGAAAAAAAAAAAGGTACCGCTGGGTTAAAGGATATAGGGACTATAGGGAGCTTGGTAGTCTTTGGTAGAACATATATATATATTATATATATATTATATATATATTATATATAATAATATAATATAATAATATTATATATATATTATATATATAAATATATATTATTATATATTATGTCGTCGCGCGCAGCTCGCGCGCTAGATTGTCATTGGCTGAGAGAATTGTGTCGTCAGTAGTGTTGAAGCTTCTCATTCACTAACCCTCAAAATCACCCCTAAAATATGCATGCCTATATACTGGACCGAACTACACTGCATGCACGCACAACCATGCAGCGCAGTCCGACGACACGATTTAATGGAACTTTAAAAAATCAGAATCTACATATTATAGTACATATATACGTACTAGACTCTGTCTTCTAATGTGGTTCTCGAATTGAGTCATTTCACGGTTGAACTTTTAGAAAATTTATTTAAGGGTAAGGTAACGCCACCAATGTTAAAAAAAAAAACTCTCACAAAAATTCTGAAAAAAATTTAAAATGTTCTTCTCTACACCCCCTATCAGTAGCTAAAATATCAGGTATACAAATACGATCTAGTTTTTGAGTTATAAATTTTTAAAGTTGACTACTTTAACATGGAGAAATGAAACTTCCATGTTAAATTAGTCAACTTTAAAAATTCATAACTCAAAAACTAGATCGTATTTGTATACCTGATATTTTAGCTACTGATAGGGGGTGTAGAGGAGAACATTTTAAATTTTTTTCAGAATTTTTGTGTGAGGGATTTTTTTTTAACATTGGTGGCGTTACCTTACCCTTAAACATCACCGAATTTCTTTTCATCATTCAGAATTATGCGGTAAAATAGTATATTATAATTTTAAGACTCGTTTATATTGTAAGTATCCATCTTGACGTCACCAACCCTTTGTCCTCCCATTTATATACTTACAAAAAAAGATTGGGCGCACGTAAGATCCTATGTGTATGTATGTATGTATATATATATATATATATATATATATATATATATATATATATATATATATATATATGTGAATATAAAAATATAAATTTCTCGATCGCAATTAAATTGTTAACCCTCTAAATAAGTTATGTTTGCAAATTTAAAATTCTTATTGGCACTAACCTTTTACGTTTTACTGCTATAAAAATTTTATTATTTGCTTCGGGTCAGTTTAATTAATTAAAGAGCATCTAAAGAATTACGCGGTAGTAGTGTTTTGACTTCGAGCCGAAAAAACGTGCGCAGAAGGGTTGCGCGCCGATGCGCGGTGGTTGGGTGGTTGTAGCAGGAGTCAAAATCAGCGAACGAACATCGTTTATGTAGTTACAACATGGCGACAAAGTTTTCTGTTGGATGCTTACGAGTAGTTTGTAAGTTTGCAGACGTCCTAATCCACAGCTATAAGCATATTAGGCGCAATTCACGAAGCGTTAGCCATGCAGGTTTCTAACCACGTTTACTTAACCACGTTTAAGCTTCGTGAATTGCACCCAATAAGTTTTATTTTAATGGAATTAAAATTTGAAATATTTAAACCTTGAAAAAGATAGTTGTTTTTTTACAATAAAAGATCTCGGATTGAAACATAATTTGAAGCAAAAATTATCCCTGCTAAAAAATATTAATATTAATATTTTTTAGCAGGGATAATTTTTTTATTATATTATTATTATTTATTTTATTATATGTTTTTTTATTATTCAAAGGAATAAAAATTATTCAAGGAATATATTCAACGACTATATACTGCCCAGTATATAGTTCTTGGAATACATTATTTACTATCTCAATCAATTTATTTTAAAATATACTAATACAGTATGTTAATGTAATAAACATTGCATATATCATACATTTATTTATTATTATTATTATTTTTAATATTCCTATGATTTTGGAAGTTTGAGGCTCGGTAAAGGGTATAGAAATAAGGGAGGGTAAGAATGATGGGCATTGCATGTCTGTTTCGTGATTTTGACGAAATACAAAAACAATATTTTGCGTGCGGCGAGTCGATTGGCTGATGGGATTTTCCTGTCAGTGAATGCTTGGAATTTGCTTGGATGATAAGTACCAAGTATCGTGACAGATTGCATGTCGTGTAATTTGACCTTTGATATGAACCATTTCAACATCACTCTTTTAAATTATTTGAATAAACAAGATTTAATAATTTATAATTCTTTAATTAGCAACACTAAAACTGTAAGTGATGTATATAATATAATATACAAAGTTGTAAATACAATTATGTAACGACGTACACCACGTGTACTAACCACCATTCACCCTAATACTACATGTTACCATATTGTTACCACACGTACAGACAACTTCAGAATTGCCCCCCTTCCCCCACTCCTGTTTGTTATAAAATATAATTATTATTAATGTAATTAATATTAATTAATAATTAATTATTATTATTTATTAATAATTATTAATTATTATTTAATTATTGTTTATTATTAATTATTAATACCACGTTTAACTATACCTGTTTTACGTGTTAAACCACCTATATAGTTAAACATGCCATATGGTTGAGCTAAACGTGGTTAGAAACCTGGCTAACTGCTTCGATCGCGTGAATCGCGCCCATTATATATAGGAAAATGCCAAAAATATAACAACTTACTTAACGCGTTTTTTATTATTATTATTTGTAATGGCATGGGTCTACGTATTATAGTGATCGAATGTATATAATATTTAAATTAGCAATAATTTAGGATAAATACACTCAAATTGCATAACAGCAAAGGATCATAATTCTTACACTGTTATATACCCTAGCATAGAATTCAGGCATATTATTTAACTTATAGATAATTTAAGATATAGATCGAGATACTCCTTCTATAGTCATCAACTAAGATATTATATCTGTTACACAAGAGGTTAAAATCTTCCATGTCCATAATCTGAACTTAAGGGATACTAATACTTTTGTTACATAAATTTTAACCTTGTATTCTTATATGAATTATGTTGTACTAAAAAAATTATTAAAACACAAAAATTAAAGTTTTAAATGTAACAGCGAAGTTTAAGAGTATGATTTTTATAAGTTTAAAGAAAGACAGACCAAACAATTTTATTTATTTATAAATTAGAACTATATTTATTTATATAATGAGTTAAAGGGTTCACCAGTTGTTAATTCTCGCTAGATCTCCGAAGTCGAAACAACGCTGAACGTGGTTAGAACTTTTAACGCCCTCAACAAATATCACAATTAACTATTGATTGTTCTCGATTGGCTTAATTTAGCCTGAAAGCAATTTTCATATACCTGATATATATCAAAGTCCCAAATGGCAATTAGAGTTTTGATAATTAATATAAGAACCCACAACAAAGCTTTTCCTGGATGCCTACAGCTGCTTCAACATTCCATGTAATTACACTGTCATAACAAACACACTTCTGGGCAGCACAAATTTTACTCCTGAATAATTTTTCAGCTGCAGTTCCAAAAGACAAAGAGATCGAGATTTGTAATTTTGGGGGAAGTAAGAAGAGCACCCAAAATCTTTTAAATTCACAACACCTCCTCATGTATAAGTTGCGTTATAACAATTTCCACAAACAGAGAAGCTAGTACTGGGCGAGATTCACGAAGCAGTTAGCCAGGTTTCTAACTACGTTTAACTTAACCACGTTTAAACTAGGTGGTTTAACACGTAAAACAGGTAAGTTAAACGTGGTTAGAAACCTGGCTAACTTCTTCGCGAATCGCACCCATTATATTATATATATATTTAAGGGGTGAAGTTTATGCTTCCCCGAGATGTACAGAATACACCTCTTGACAGCACGAACATTACTCCTGCCATATTTTTTGCTATAAAACTGTAGCTCCAATAGACAGAGAGATGCAGATAGACAGAGAGATGCAGATTTGTAATTTTGGGAGATGTAAGAAGAGCACCCAGTCTACTCAAAAGAGTTTTGGTTCACCACGTCTCCATATAGGTAATGGGGGACATTCACAAAGCACTTTAACCCCCAATTTAGCCCCGATTTTTAACCCTGGTGCTAAACATGGTGCTAAGCTATGAGGTTAACATGGTTAGTCCCTGGTTTAGTACCATGTTTAGCACCAGGGTTAAAAATCGGGGCTAAAGTGGGGGTTAAAGTGCTTTGTGAATGTATCCCCCAATGTCTATATACAAACTGCAAACAAAGCAAGAATAAAGTTCATGCTGTCCAGAGGTAACTATAGCAAGCAACTTTATTCTGCTTTAGAACATGGTGCATAATCTATAATGATTTATGAATTATATCTAATAATTTTTATTTACATTATGATAAAAAATATTAATAATTATGCATTTGTACTATATAGTACTATTATACACTTTTTATTTATTTTAATATAATATTATATACTTTTTGTGTGTAGATCACAACGTATAAATATAATGCCATGGATAATAGACATATTCAATGTATACAATATGTATTTATATGTGTTTTTGTGATACATTTTTTTAATATTAATAAATTTTATTAAATTAATACTTATATATATACTCGTATATCAATTTTGACATAATCCATGCTGTATAAAACTTTTATTATACAGCATGGATTATGTAAAATCCATTAATATACGAGTATATATAAGTATTAATTTAATAAAATTTATTAATATTAAAACAATGTATCACAAAAACACATATATAAATACATATTATACACATTTATAAATAAAACCTATTTATATCATATGATCGACTAAAAATTTGAATTATATATAATAATGAAAATATAAAAATAAAATTGTTTGTTATAATAAAAATCTTTTAATGATAGAAATGTAATGCAAATTAAATTTTGTCATAGTTACAAGTTCTTTTATAACTAGAAGTGTGACGATAAATCTACCAAAGGTCATACGAGATAAAAATTTGACCTTACCGAGTGTCCGACTGTGGTATATAGTGTGACCTAGAGAGCTTGCTGGACGGACTGATGTTATAATATATAATACAAAATAACTTATGGTAGCTTAATTCAAATTAATTTTATATTCCTTCCAGAAGTAGCTGGAAGTTTGAATTTTTTTTAATAATGTATATATGTAATTTAGTTATGAAACTTTGCAGAGGGATTTGTAATAAAAGTAATGACCTATATATGTTTGAAATTGCAATGCTGAAATACGAATAGGAAAGTCAGAAATCCTAAACTTCCGGAGGGAATTTCATTTAAATTTGACTGTATATTTTATATAGCTGGTTGCAGGAAGGATGGATGACCGGGACATATATGTGTGAGATGTGACGACGACGCTTGATCGTACTGCCATGCGTACATGGCACTCTATAATATAATAATATGTACTTTAACATAAAGCCGCTTGTTTGCTATCATTTCGAATATCTAACTTATTGTTATATATTGTACAATGTACACGCTCGATTTCGTACAATCAACATGAATGAATACATATATATAGAGTGACGCATAAAATAAGGGTAGAGATAATACGGATCAGCTGGCCCAATGCTAAAAAAATCCCATTCATAAAAATTATGAAAAAAAAAATTTAAATGTTCTCCTCTACATCCCCTATTATCAGTAGGTAAAATATCAGGTATAAAAAAACGAGCTATAGTTTTCGAGTTATTATATAATTTTTAAAGTTCTCTAATTTAACATGGAGAAATGGAACTTCCATGTTAAATTAGTCAACTTTAAAAATTAATAACTCGAAAACTAGCTCGTTTTTGTTACCTGATGATATTTTATCTACTGATAGGGGATTTAGAGGAGAACATTTTTTTTTTCATAATTTTTATAATTTATAATGGGATATTTTTAGCATTGGGCCAGCTGATTCGTATATTATCTCTACCTTAATTAACACAACTATTCAATATTATTATTAATACCACCTAAAATACTATATTATATTATACATGTATTTTTCTATAATACTATATTTTATAATACAGGGTGGATACATGAAAAATAGCGATTTAAATCTATTGTGATCGAAATAAAATAAATTTTGTCTACAATAACATGCACATTAAATTAAAGCTTAGGATTTTAAGTTTTTTTAACACTTAACTGAAAATTTCTTTTTTATGTCATATGTTAGAACACGTTGAGAAATGGTGTCCGAACTCCGAACCCACTTTTTGCTCTTGCCATAAGGAAATGTCTGCAATTTTAGCAGCGTTTTTAGAGGTTTAAATGTGCTAACAAATTTTCAAAACAATATTTATTTCATCCATTGATGATGTCAAGGACCCACTGGCCCACTGCAGTTAGTTTTTCATCATGTTACCACTGACAGCTTAAACAAATGCTTTTTACAGCAGCTCTTTTCTGGTTCTCAAATCATGCATTTTGGAGATTTTGCACAACGCTTTCTTAGCAGATTTTCTGATTTACCTTCATAGCGACGCTGGACGTTGAAAAAATATTGGTAAACCAACTGTCATAGTCCCCACACACTTAATTCCTAACTCTCCCCCACTTTCAGTTTTTGTACGAGAAGAATGATTAAAAATTGACAAATTAAAATGACAAGATTTGAAAAATTCTCTCTGCCCAGCATGCAAAACACTTAACTTGTAACTTTGTAGCTGAAGAGGGTTCTGTTCCCGCTACGAGGGGCTAATGATGAGGAACAGAATGAAATGTTATCATAGCACAACAGTGCATTCGAAAATCTTGTTTTGTAATTTTTTAACACATTTCAATGTCTAAAAACGCTGTTAAAATTGCAGATTTCCTTATGGCAAGAGCAAAAAGTGTGTTAAAATGCCATTTCTCGACAAGTTCAAACATGACACAAAAATGAAATTTTCAGTTTTGGCGTAAAAAAAAAATTGAGATTCTAAGTTTTAATTTGATATGCATGTCATTGTTGGCAAAAAATATTTTCCTTCCATTATTGGGAGTTTTAAATCGCTACTTTTCATGTGTCCACCCTGTATATAAACAGGCGCGGATCCAGGGGGCAGCCCCCCCCCCCCCCAAAATTTTGGATTTAATATGGGCAATATAGGCATTTTCCCCACTCCAATTTTTTTTTTAACATTGGCCTTATGGAGGCAGCCCCTCCCGAAATTTTTTTCTGGATCCGCGCCTGTATATAAATATACGTTGGCATCAAAGCCCGAAAAAATATATGCGCAAGGGTCTAGATCAGGGCTAATCCTCTATTGTAGGGGGTATAGTCACTCTTCCGGCTTATGCAGCTGGAGACCCAATTCTGAATTCTGATTGGCTTAGAAAAAACCCTTTTTGCTGAAACGCCTTCCTATTGGTTAAAAAGGGGTTATTTTCGTGTTGTTTATAAATTTCAACAATCAAATTTTTTTTGTATCGGTCGTGAGTGACTTTACCCGGTTCAATAGAGGATTAGCCCTGGTCTAGATGTGCCCCTCGCGATTTGAAGAAAGACCGAAATTAACAACTATTTCGGGCTTTACTCATTTAAATTTGATCATTTCTAACATAGAAATGGTCAAATCAGAAAGCGCATGCAGAGCCCGACGAACGAGACATTTGATTTCGGGCTGTGACTTAATAAAATGAGTATAATTCTATATTAAATTGGCGCACTTCAACGAAAGGGTGCTTACAAAAAATTGCACGATTTTATTATATATTATATATATATATATATAGCCATAAATAATAAACAAATTTTGGTAGCGGACTTAGCAATAATTACATGAAAAGAGAGAAAAAAAAATTACAGTGCACAGCCCTGTTTTGGTTCCGACCTGCTTTTAGGCTCCTTATAGGCAAAAAAAGTAAAAAAAGAAAATTGTAACTGATTAACCAAACCCTCCCTTCCATGAAAATAACAACTGCAATACCTTGATAATTTTTTTACTGGTTCAAAAAAAAATCAAAACCGAATAAAAACAGGGTTTTTAACAAATAATTCGTTTTTATTTTTTCTTCACTAGTAAAAAAAATATCACGGTATTCATGCAGTTGTTATTTTTATGAAAAGGCTGATTTGGTTAATGGGATGCAGTTTTATTTTTTTACTTTTTTTGGCTATAAGAAGTCCAAAAGCAGACCTGGACCAAAAGCGGGACATTTTTTTTTTCATGTCCCTCCACACAATTTTTTTTTTTTTACTCAAAGAGATGCTCTGATAGGAACTAAAATTATGATAAACTCAATTGCTATACATTCCATTGAACATGTTAATAATTTTTTTCAGATTTTTAAGAACCCTAAATATGGCAGATAAAAATTGTTAAAAGTGAAAAATGTTTTAATTAAGGGGGTCCGTTACCAGGCTGCGTGGTGTAGCCCAAGATTAATACTCTACATGTAGAGGGACCTTGGGTGTAGCCTGCAGGAGAAAAAAAAAAAATACAAAAATACAAAATGCAGCAATCAGCTGAAATTTAAGATTCAGTTTTTGTTAAATCCTTGCTTCATTTCAAGTTTTTTACACTTATCTCAATTAAATTTTCTCCACATGCAGACATGCACCATTATATATTATAGCAGTTCGGAATTAATTCAGCTCACGCCACACGTTCCATCCAGCACGCATCCGCGGTGTTGCAGAGTGGATGCATGATTCGACTCTGATGCGCTATTTTTGAGGACCACGATATATAAATTTTATATTTATTTTTATTAATATTTAATATTTTTATTTAATACAACACTATATACACATCAGTGGAGACGTCGTCAATTTTTTTTTATTAATATTAATTAAATGTGTCACTATATATATATTATATATGCATAATAATTAATATATACAGTATAACAGATCTTAGTTTACCACTAAACAGCTCAGTAGACTAGACGGCGCCAGATATATCAGCCAATGAAAAGGTGGCCAGCTGACATTTTAGCCTTTTCATTGGCTAAAATGTCAGCTGGCCACCTTTTCATTGGCTGATATATCTGGCGCCGTCTAGTCTACTGAACTGTTTAGTGGTAAACTAAGATCTGTTATACTGTATAATACGTACATTATATTAGTTCGACATAAATATATTTATTTTGTTAATTCATTAAATATTTTTACTCCCGATTTTTTGTTAATTAATTTGACATTTTTATCACTCTGATTTATTTTTTTAAATTAATTCATCTGTAAATTTCTAAATTTTTGTAATTTTAATGCACATGCTTGCACCGCATGCACGTGATGCACGTCCTCCTATGCTTTGTATTTGCGTGAAAAAATTAATTTTTTATTAGTTTTTAGTCAGCTGTTCTGAAGTTTTGCGCAAATTTCAACCATGGCCTACAAAAATTGCGCATGAAAGCATGTAAGCAGCGTATGTTTACTACTGCGCATGTCTGCAATATTCCTGCACTGCACTTTTACAAGTTTTACATAACATTTAGCATTTACCATTTAGCTGGTGCTGGTGTGAGGTGAGGTGCTGAAAAAGTCATGTCAATCGTCTGTCAATAATAAACTTGAAAATAAATTATATTAGCTGGAGGGCGACTAAATTTTCATCACTATGTGTTTTGGACCATTAAGAAGAATATGTCATTGGGGACCCTTGACAGCTTTTGGTAAGTTTAATGATTAATCCATACTTCAATTATTAAGCCCACACAATGCGGCCACTGATGCGGCTTCAAAAGTTCTGTGGAGTGTGGTCCCCGTGTTCTTTGAGAATTGATTCCGAAATAAAAATCCTTAGCTTACAATATATACTGTAGTGTATGCATACTTCTGATGCCTACATTAAAAAAAAAAAAAAAAATGCAAGTCACCAACTTTTGAACTGCGTGCGATCCACATTTTTAGGTAACCCTACATTACAGTACGTATGCATACTACACAGTTGACAGTTTCTTAGTCTGTACATATGAATATTGGAATTATAGTTTATTAAAGTACGTGCATGCCTTCTTGTCCACGGACCTCCATGGTATGCATACTGTACTGTACAGTATGATATATGATACATTACACAGTATGAACAATATGCATGCAGTATGTATATCATATATTTGCATAACTGATATGCCAAACATATGCAGTATGAATGATAGAGTGCACTCCTGGAGAGATAGTATTCCTCTCCCTGGAAAGTTTCCCTCACCGATAGATGGCAATCTCATTTAAATAATTCTAATCTTTTTAAAGTTCTTTAATTTATAGTTTTGTCAGTAAATGTATAGTTATGTACTCCCCTGACTGTGCTCTTTTTTCTTTTTAGCAATCATCAAGAGCGTGTCGTACATGACGGTTTACTGCAGTCGAATGTGGTGGCCTCCAGAGGCGTCCCTTGGAGGATTCCTCCACATGACAAGCTTTCTCGCCTTTAGTGCTCTCACCATTTTTAACTTCCTAAGTGCCATCTATGTAGGACCAGGCTACCTGCCTAATGGCTGGACACCAGTAAGAATGACAGTAACTATGTAAATTTCTTGAAGTTAAAGTAATGCAACATTGATCACTTGTAGCCTCACTTTAATTATAGTCCAGCAAGCGAGAGTTGGACCATGAAAATTGCCGGAAATGACGTACAGGAACTTCTGATTGCTGGTTATACCATGGCAACCGTAAGCAAAAACTACTGAAATTACGTCCTTTCCGTGGTCCAACTCTCGCTTGCTGGACTATGGCTCTTGGGTGGCCTCCATAAAAACTTTGTCACTCTTCATTCAAATAAAAATGTTCAATCTACAGTCTAACAGATCTTAGAATACCTGTAGACACTATGGCGCCAGCTTCAGACGTCTAGACTGAATGGCGGCATCCATAAGATCCTTAATATTTATTTTCAAGATGTCCGCCGCGCGCATTGAATCCACACGTAAACTAAGATTTGTAATACTGTAGCTATGTTAAAGTACATACTGAATAGGCGGATAAGATATTTTTGTTTCAATGGATTGTATAAGTAAAGCAATGTTGGTTAACTTAAAGAGAGACTTTCAAAAGTCCATATACTGTACCGAAGGGACCGTATAAAATGCCTATTTGTTTACATGGTATTGGCAATGATGTGTGTTGAATTTGAGGAGTGAAGGTCAGTTGATATGCTTGTTTTTATCACTCATGTCTTGATGCCAAACGTTTTTTATGATGTCACCCATAAGCGCTGTGTATAGGCATTTTATAAGGTCCAGCCGGTACAGTAGTGGTTATCATTTCTTAAGATATGACTGAATAATAGAATGATGGTCATGAAACTAGCTAGAGAGGGGAGGAGAGAAAGGTATTAAATTCTGGCTCATTGCTCTGTTATGTGAAGACTTACTGATGCTTATTAGATGCTCCTGATACCGGTACTGTATGTCAATAAAAATATAACAAACAAACAAAAAAGAAGGAATATTTGACCCTCCACTCAGTAGTGATAGTAACATTTGCCATCTTAAAGGCAAATGTATGTTCTTATTGATGAAAGTGCTGCATGCTCGCTGCGTGAGGTAGCATTTAACTTTGTATTTTCCTGTTCGATAAAGGTGAACCAGGCTAGCTACTTCAATGTATGCTGTTGCCTTCCAACAGCTATTTTATTTTATTTCAATAGCTGGAAATTGCTTCTAAAATATTAATTTTTTTTTAATTATTGTGAGGCGAAATCAAGAGTTACAGTAATTAAGAAAAAAAAAAATGTAAATGTCAATACAGTTTTGATTTTACACTGCTTATTTTGATATAACCATCTCAAGCTATATGAAACTATCAAGGCATGTTGTGACCGACCTATGTGTTTGCTTCTACAGGAGAATGAAGAGGAAGCGCAGTTCCTGCAGGTTTGCAAGGTGTGCCAGGGCTACAAGGCGCCAAGGTCTCACCACTGTCGTAAATGTGAGCACCCAACCACCATTTAATCTTTGTTCATTTAATAGTTGTAAAAGCAAGGCTTTGAGTTTGCATGAGTAGGAAGTTTTGAAGCAAAAGATGCTATCTGTAAATTGACAAACTTTACAAGTAGCATGTTTACCTAATAATTAGCAGAAGTTTAACCTCTGAACTAAGAAATCAGATAGCACCTTTTGCTTTAAAGACTACATAGTTACTAATTACAGAAGGCAGTCAAAAGAAACTAATTTAATTTGTCTCTATATTAACTAAATACTGTAATTATACAGTAGTAATAATTTTATTATGTTTATACAGTAGACCTGATAGTGCAATCAATCAATAACTTTAACACCTAGATGGCTACAGTTAGAATCAGCTATGTATATGGTCCTGGCTGGAAAGCTGGAAAGTCGAAAGCGGTGCCAGGAGGGGGGGGGGGGGGGGGGGGGGGAGGGAGGATTTTTTTTAAGTGTTTTTTTTTCTTGGCGGCTGTGTTGTGTTGCAAACATGCTGACCATTTGACCTCTTTTCCTGATGCTTTAGATGATTTACATTCTTAATCTAAGGGTTCTCTGGTCTAAATTATATAACTTCAAAAAGTGTCAATAGTATTTGGCTTCCAATTTATATATATATATATATATATATATATATATATATACTTAAAGAACTGTTGTCAGAAGACTTCAGATTGGTGTAAAGCTCTTGCCAGTGAATTTTTTTTTAAATCTCAATGGAGGCTTCAAGTCGGCTGATTTTGCGGTGTTCCCACCGTCCTATCTTTCTATCGAGCAATGACTTTAGGTCCACAGACCAGAAGTCAATACATCAATCAATTCACCGTCCTATCTAAACCTATGTGAAACATTGTGATATATGTATGTTTTTGCCCATGAAAGAGATGGTAAAAACAAAGGAAATAAAAAAAATAAAATGTAAAGAACTCGAAATTGCTGTTTTGGCATAACATAATTTTTTTTAGAGAAAAATGAGTTCTTGATTCATTATCAAAAGAACCCTAAAAGGGGGAGGGGTAGGAGTTGTTTTCATATTGATTGTTTTAATAGTTACCAAGAAAGATTAAATTTTCTAACATGGAGGCCATCACCACTTGAAGCCTCCATAGTACCTAGGATTGATACCCCATCAGCCAGTCAGACATATGCAAGTACTAGCTATGTTAGACATTAATTATGATATTCCTAATAGAGTTATGTATCAGTATCAGTGGGCAACTTATCCCTCTTATAGCTTGAACTAATCTCAGCAGTATTAGCATAGTGACCTGAGTCTACTAGTTTTCCTTAAGACAAAAAAGTATAAGCATATTTTACAACATTGCAATAAGCATGTAAGTTCTGGGAATTAAATAGACCATCCCTTCCAAGTGTCAACATGTATACAATTAGAGGAATGTTGTCAGGTAAGCGATGTGTGACCAAGATGGACCACCACTGTCCATGGATCAACAACTGCGTGGGCCACCGCAACCATGGCCACTTCACGGCCTTCCTCTTCTTTGCCGTGTGTGGTTGTATGCAGGGAGCCGTTGCTCTTGCCTGCTCATTGTACCATGCCCTGCACAGGGTGAGTCATACAACATTAAATGTAGCTCCAAATTTGTGCAATGGAGTATCAACATCAAAATTTTTTATTGCAGAAATGGATAGAGGGTGCAAAGTTCTACTCTGATTTTTTTTTTTTTAGATTTTTTAGAGTCAGGGATTTTTTTTTAAATATTATTGAAAGTACAGAGAAAGTGATGCCTCTTAATGCCTCTCAAAAAGGTAGCGACTAAAAAGAGCGTGGGTTCAAACCCGACCTCAGCAAAACTTTTTAGCAATACTTCCTGGCCTCTTAAAAAATCTGAAAAAAAAAAAAAAATCAGTGTGGCATAACTTTGCATCCTCTATTCATTTTTGCAATAAAAATTTTGAGGTTTACACTCCATTACATTTAGAGAAGAATTTGTAATGATATAGAACTTATAGAAGATTACAATTGTTAAGCTTTTGTAAATTATATAGATACAGTAGTTTTAATGCTGCTTATTTAAATAAAGTATCATAATTTTTTACCGTTTCAATAAGTGTCTTTATTATGAGTAAAACTATGATACCAAGCCTTACTTAATATTAGTGGACACATAATCACAACTATATTTATTATTTTTAAGACTAATGAGGCATAATTTAACTTCAAATTGTTAGTATTTTTTTATACAACAGTTAGATACTGACTTAGCCAGGCAATTATTATTTATTATAATGAAGTGTATTATCACATAATTAAAAGACGTGGTAGTGAGCCTGATACTATGATAAATAATATTTGTAATTTTGTTTCAAATTTATAGTATACATAATAGTAATTTTTTATGAATTTGCTAAGGTTTATATGTTAATCAAATGGGACTACGTCGATCAGCTGATCCGTGTTACCTTACCCTTAAAGGCCTTATGACCATTTCACAGTATTAAGTCTACAGTTAGTATTGCCTCAGTATGATACGGCTGCATAAAAAAAATTGTTCCAGCAGCAATAATATCAGAGATAATAGCCGATGAAAAGGCACCTGTGACGTTATTTGTACCCATTCTGCGGCGACGGTATAGGGAAATCCCTGCAAAAGATAGGTTCACTCTAGCTGCAACCACGGCCATAATTTTAATTCTGGAATATTGAAATTTTACCAGGGCAGTCTTGATAGTATTTGTCAAATATCCTGAAAGAATTTTGTTGTTGACATTCACACAGACTGACTTATTGCAGTAGCAAGAAGAGAAAAATGTTGCATAGGAAAACAATGTTAAATTTTTTACTTATCTTGTTACTGCAATAATTCAGTCTGTGTAAATGTCAACAGCAAATATCTTTCAGGATATTTGACAAATACTATCAAGACTGCCCTGGTAAAATTTCAACATTCCATAATTAAAATTATGTCCGTGGTTGCATAGAGTGAACCTATCTTTTGCGGAGATTTTCCTATATCGTCGCCGCAGAATGGGTACAAATGACGTCACAGGTGCCTTTTCATCGGCTATTATCTCTGATATTATTGCTGCTGGAACAATTTTTTTTATGCAGCCATATCATACTGAGGCAATACTAACTGTGGACTTAATACTGTGAAATGGTCATAGGAGCTTTAATAGTCTTGTATTGCAGATATTACAGTACAATATGTTGTTTTCCTAGTGATTACAACTATATTTGCATCTGTTAGGTACGGTATTTATTTATAATGAATATTTAAAATTATGCTTGTATTTCCTGTAGTAAATTTCCTAATACTGTATTACCACTCTATTTTTGCTGCATTTAGATCACATACCTGTACTACGGTGACGGCACGGAGCCAATCATCACACTCACCCTAACGGGACTCGTGTCATGTGTCTTCTGCCTTGGACTCGCCATTGGAGTGGTGCTGGCGGTCGGAATGCTGCTCTACTTCCAGGTGATTTTTCGCCTCATCACTCTAGCCATATTCACAGGCAATGACTGCTTGGTCTGCAGACCCGAAGTCAATACATTAATAAATTTAAATTCAATTTCCTCTAGCCGTATTTGTCGATTCCCACAGAATATTCTTCTAACTTTCAGTTTTGTATAGAGAAGTATTAAAGTAATAAATATGTGATTTCAGTTCGTATTTAACATTTAACACACTGTGCAAAAAAAAATAATATATATATATATATATATATATATATATATATATATATGTATATATATATTATTTTTTTATATTATATTATATTATATTATATTATATTATTATTTTTTTTTTTATTATTATTATATATTATATATTATTTTCTATATTATATATATATATATATATATATATATATATATATATATATATATATATATATATATTCAAAATGATACCACCAAATTACACGTTCTTTCCCTTTTCTTTACTGTTTTTCTACCATTCTTAAAATATTGCTGATGATGACAGTGTTCTGCTATTAATTAAATTCAAATATTTATTGATTTCAATTCAAAATTACTAACTGTTTCGTGTTGGTACTTAGGCTCGAGCGATATGGCGTAATCAGACTGCAATAGAGGACTGGATTTTGGAGAAAGCCAAATACCGTCGATTGCACAGTGAAGAGGAGGAGGACGAAGGTCCTTTTATTTTTCCTTACAACCTTGGGCGGTGGCGGAACATTCGGCAGGTGATAAACCTGACGTGCGAGCCCGTTGGAGACGGAACTGAGTGGCCTGTGGCAGAGGGGTGTGACCAATTCACCCTCACTGTAAGTTTCAAAAGTAATTCTAATGTAGAAATAATAGGCACAATGGAGGATCGTCCTCAAAATTTTGTTATTGCAGAAATGAACAGAGGGTGCAAAGTTATGTTACTCCGATATTTTTTTCAGGTTTTTTAAAGCCCCAAGAACTATTGTTAAAAAATTATTGAAAGTACATGGAGAGTGACGCCTTTCGTAATAAAAGGATAGGACCTAAAAAGGACGTGGGTTCAAAACTAACCTCACTAAAACTTTTTAGCAATGCTTCTCAGCTTTTAAAAAATCTGAAAAAAAACAGAGTGGCATAACTTTGCATCCTCTGTCCATTTTTGCAATAAAAATTTTGAGGTTGATACCATACTCTATTCACGAAGGAAGTTACCCAGGTTTCTCACTAACCACGTTTAATGTTATTCTGCAATGACTCTAAACGTGGTCAGTGAAATACCTGGATAACTTTCTTGATAACTTTTTCTAAGATAGCCTAATGAAATTTGTTATTATTTTTATTTTACTAGTGTTTTTGTGAAAATAATATTACTCACCTGTTTGAGAACATTATTTTGTATTTATCAAGTGTTTTTTTAATGCTTATAACCATATATACAAAGGTATTCTGCCATGTTTTTCTTTGTGATTTGCAGCGTGAACAGCTGCTACAAAAGGAGGAGAAACGCCAGCGTGCACGAAAATACGAAGTAATACGTGACTACTCTGGAGCGTGGCTACCTTTAATACATGGTTTCAAAACACTAATCTGCCCACCCTGTTCAGATGAGCCCAGGATCAGGCTCAATGAGGGGGATGTGGTTATGGTCACACGCTGGAAGAAGTGAGTCTAATTTCTCATCTAATAATTAAAGAGTATTTTTTTTATTAAAGTTTTTATTGAACACTCTTACAGTGTACATATATTACATAAACATAATCTTATATTATACAGCACAAAATAATAAATAAAAACATACACATATAAATAATAGAACATTAAAAATATTGAGGAACATAATTATAATTTGTAAATAACTTTTTCGAGCAAAAGATATTCATATTGATAAAAAGATTTCTCGGACTTCTACCCCCGCCGGTGTGTGATGCAATCCTCAATGTTTGCAGTATGCTGCAATACAACACCAGTATTTTTAAGAGTTGCAATTTTAAGTGATAAAGAAATTATTTATATAAAGAAAACAATTCTTTCCATAGCCTTAATCTGTTTTCCTCTGCAAGCTTCCATCAATGCTAAATACCAGCAGATAATTGAGGTCTGAAATTTATCCATTTACCTTACAGGGATGGCCAACCTCTTGGAGGTGCTGGGCCATATTTGAATTATGGTCCAAGAGTCACTGTGATACAGTACATATAATATACATAATTTTTAGGTCAAACATTACATTAAATAGTTACATATAGATGCATTTGCATGTCTTTTCTAATGATTAAAAAAATGCATTTTCTTTTTATTGATACTGTTTTGATGAAGTACAATAGTACAAAGGTTGTTGGGGGAATGCACACAACCAATTGTACAAAAAAAAAAAAAAAAAAAAATATTTTCTTATGCACATGTTTTGGTGTTTAAACTTCCAGTAAGCCAATAGAGATAGGATTCCTTCTCTAGGCAATGAGTCAAGTTCAGTCGATATTGCAGAGCATCTGAATAGATGTCCTCTATCTTGGGGTTCATTTTTACATAGTTTACAAATATCACTATCCTGGATTTTATATAAATTTATATATTCTTTATGCAGGTGAATTGAAATTAGGGAATTAAGAATTACTATATTGACATTTTTATAAAATTCAAGTCTTCCCCTCCGTCCCCAAACCAAAGACTGGATCCACCCCTGCAGTATATATGCAGGCGCGGATCCAGAAAAAAATTTCGGAGGGGGGGGGGGGGGGGGCTGAAAAATTTCAAAAGGGGCTGCCCTCCATAAGGCCAATGTTAAAAAAAAAATGGAGTGGGGGAGGGCTGCAGCCCCCCCCCCCCCCCCCCCCCAGCTCCCCTCCTAGATCCGCGTCTGAGTATGTGTATATATTAAATTCTAAAAAATTAAACTCGTCTTGGAGAAACAATAATAAAACTTGTTCTTACAGGCACTGGCTGTTTGGTGAGCTTGAGACGATGAGTGATGGCACGGACGAGGGGTGGCGAGTGCGAGGATGGTTTCCACGCAACATTGCAGTTGATCTTATTGAGGGAGACCCGAGGAACATGCTGCCCTCTAGTGATGAGCGGAAAAAGCAATGATGGCAGCCATATTTTGCTCTTAACTACGTACTTCAATTTAATTTAATACCTGTCAATTGTAACTGTTCAAAAGAATTTCCTTTTAACTTTTTATTATGCTTAATTATAGATGCTGCTTTTTAAATATAAGTAAGTTCTAAAAGATATTTCATATTATATAACATTGGATTTTTTTTTTTTTTTTTGGTTTGTTTCAAAATTAATAAACTTTGAAAGGTGGTTTAGAGATTCAAATATAAAAAAATATGAAATTTTTTTGGGTCTCAAGAGACTAATGACTGAATTTAAGTGTCATTCCTGTGTCAATGAGTCGAATTAAGGGACAGTTTCATTTGCAGCAGCAGGTGATATACCAAGAGGACAATGACTATGTATATTATAGTGAGCTTGTAAAGAGAAAAGTATTGTTATTATTAAATATTATTTCAATGAAAAATTTAATATACATACACTTTCTCTTAGCAACAAGTTAGAAAATTTTCATGATATCTCTGGTAAAAACTGAACATAATATATACAAGATAACGTATTATGTGTAAGTTGATATATGACCTAAGAATGCCATATTGGCATGATGTGAATTGTCATTGAAAGTTATTTTATGTAATACAGTACTATAAAAATGTAGTCAGCTTATTTCTAATAATTCAGTATCATACTTTTAAGTAATAATAATAATAATAATTAATCATTTTACAGAACTTTTCTCTTTTTGGAACTTGAATTAGTTACTTAAATAATAGATATAAGGGGAGGGGGGCATTTTTTTTTAATAATGTACTAGCATAGTTTTTCTTGTCTCCAATTTTTTAATAAAGAAATAATAAATCTAAATTTGAATACAATATTCAGGTATCAATATTTGCAGCATAGCAGCTAGGCATAGATGGCCCATACTTGTTAATTTTTTAAATTAAAATGTGGGAATTCTTGTGATAGTTTCAAAGAAAATCAGAATCTGTTCAATGAGAAAATTCTCAGGCATTTATTTGTTAAGGGTAAGGTAACACGAATCAGCTGATTTTGTAGTCCCATTTGATTAACATGTAAACCTTAGCAAATTCACAAAAATTCTGAAAAAAATTTAAGAGACAGATTTTAGTGCCTAAAAACAATAGAAAAATTTCAAGACAATTATTCAAGACAATTTTTTTTAATTAATTTTTTTAATTTTCAGCATAGGGCTTTTCCATGGAGAGACAAACTAAAAACTTAATTTAAAAAAATCGTCTCGAATAATTATTGTCTTCAAATTTTTTCTCTGGCTTTTAGGTACTTAAGTCTGTCTCTCAAATTTATTTTTAGAATTTTTGTGAATTTAGCAAAGGTTTACATGTTAATAAAATGGGACTACAAAATCAGCTGATTCATGTTACCTTACCCTTAAAACATGGATAATAATTTTTTTGAGATTGAAAAACCTCAATGCAGGAATTGTGTTCCCTCCTCCCTCCCTATTGTTGTGTCTAAATTGAAAATTGAAATTGAAAACTGTTGAAAATTATAACTAATTAGCCGTCATTCATAATAACCTGGGCAAAAAACGCTTTCATTTTGTTTATGAAATAACTTTATTTTTTTATTTTAACTCTTCTTTAATTAAGTATTCTTTCTTATTTTAAAGTATTCTTTTTTTAATTTAAATAATAATTAATTGCTCATTATCGACTGTGGCATTCCACTAAATTTTTTTATTGTTATTTATTTTTGTTAATTATTTTAATATATCTTTATAATATAGGCCTATACATTAAAATAGACATAAAGCAGAACTCCAAATATTTCCTAAGTATAGCAAAATAAAATCGTAGACTAAAATATGTACAAACAATCAAGCAATCGATAGACACCATAAAATGTAATATTTAATATTTCAAGTATTGTTTTCAATTTAATTTTTAAATAGTATCAAGTAAAAGTGAAGACATCTATAAATATTTATTTTAATACTGTTTGAAATGTAATAATACAATAATTAATATAATTATTATGCAAGTACATATTATACAATTTAAAAATTATGTCTATTGATTGCGTTATGTGAATGTAGTTGTGTATTTTTTTTTAAAAAGAAATAACTGAAAGTTGTGTTTAAAACTAGTCTTATAATGTTTAATTTATTTTAAAGTAATTAACGCATGAAAAAAATTGCCAGTTTTAGTTTTTAATATTCTTGGTGTGAATAAAACAAGACTTGAATGTAGAAAATGTAGTGCTTCAAAATATTCAATGCCCAAACTCTTTGTTATTATTTTTTTTTTATGTAACATTATTTATTGGTATGTTTTTTTTTTAGCTGAATCATATGTATAATGGACATCAATCTATATGAAAAAGTTGCATTGCATAAATGAATAGAGGATACCAAATTAAGCTACTCTGATTTTTTTTCACAGTAAAAAAATATTGAAAGTACGGGGAGAGAGGGAGAGATTTCTTCACTACTTCGTTACTTCTTAATAAAGGATAGGACTAACAGGACCTAGACTTTGAATACATTTTTAATTCCTGGCCTCTAAAAAATATAAAAAAAGTAATTTGGTATTCTCTTTTTATTTCTGCAATAAAAAAAATCGTGTAGATAATCCATTTTGGTAACAAAAATGACTGGCACACTTGGCTTGCATGAGAGACGGAGCAGCCATCAATAGTTCACTCGTCGTACTGAGTGTCTATTTATTAATTATTGGGTAGCGCCACAACATTGTTGGGTTGCTTGCTTACAGAATAATGTTCTGACGTTCACCTCCCCTCCTTTCCCCTCCTAAGAGCAACCTTACCCTCTAAAGCATTAAAAAAAAAAAAAAAAAAAAAAAAAAAAAAAAAATTGCAGAAAAAAATTAATTGTAAATTATTCAGACTGCAAATATATATTACATTTATATCAATTTCATATCATCTTCTACTTTATAAAGAAACCAGTTACATTTTTGTGACTTTAAATAATTGTAACTGGCAACAGTAAATTTTTCTAGTTTTTCTATTTTTTTTTTTTTTTCCCCAGTGCTTTAGAGCGTACGGTTGCTTTACAGGAGGGGAGTGCAACATCAGACCAACAAGCTGGTGGCGCTACCCTATTGTGGTCATGTGAACTCGAAGGAGGTGGAGAAGGCAACTGTGGGTCACCTCACATAAGCCAAGCAAGAGAACTGATGGTGCTCACTTTTACACTCAAACATGCTAAATGTCCCAGTTTTTTTGGCCATAGCTGTGCACTAATGTATAGCTATTTGCACAAATGCCCACTCAAAATTATGAACTCCTGGTGAATACTTGCACTTTTTAGTCATACATTTTAACATTTCTTGTGCAAATGACTGGTATGAAAAATACAGGAACAGAAAAGGTGCTGAATGATGCTCCCAACCACCCTCCTACAATACAAATTTAATGTAGGAGTTCTGTACTGTATCTCTTTTTTCGTATTTAATGCAACAAAAATGTGTGAGTTTTATTGCAAAATAATTTGCTGTGTAATTCAAAACTTGTGGTTGTCTTTAAATTAATATTAACTAGGGGTAAGAAAATTTTGGGAAGTTCAGTATATTATATTATTAGATTATACACAGTCTATTTAACCACGTTTTTGTGTTTGTTGCACGTCTTTAGACATTTTGTAAATATTTATAACTTCTCCCTTAATTAACCAAACCCATGTCAAGAGCTACAGAAAATATATGACAACAGAATGTTTTGCATTTTTTTTTTTAAATATATATTTGAATGCTTGCTTATAAAATTGAGAAATTGAGAAAT
Organism: Siphlonurus alternatus; assembly: GCA_949825025.1. NCBI lineage: Eukaryota > Metazoa > Arthropoda > Insecta > Ephemeroptera > Siphlonuridae > Siphlonurus > Siphlonurus alternatus. The sequence goes on along the minus strand of OX463788.1, from coordinate 65,997,011 downwards.
AATTGAGAAATAAATTAGTTTAGTAGTTTTTTAGAAGAAAATAAGTAGGTTGAAATTAGGAGGGGGGGGGGGGAAAGAAAGAAAGGAAGAAAGATAGAAAAAATAAATAAATATAACTTCAGAAACATATCGATGCAGTGCATTGTAATACAGAGTGTGCTTTAGAATTGCAATTGAAATGTTTTGTTTGCTACATCAATGTTTGCATTTGTTCAAATATAACATTATAAATGTCTGAATTGTTGTTAATTGAAAATAATGTGGTGTTGCATGCATGGTGTTGATTTTTTTTCTTTGCTGCATTCTTGCTACCTACCCATGCAAGCCTCTACTCCTTTTCCTTCAGCTGTCATTGGGAATATAATGTAAGCTTTTAACTATTTTTTACTGAACCTATAAATATCTTAATTGTATCTATTATAGTTTTAAAGTTTTAATTTTGCTATGTATAGTTTTTATACAATTTTTATTCAGTATTTCCATTATTAAATCATCTTTATAATTTTTTTTTTCTTTCACTATAGCTCATATAACTTTATATTTTATATTATTGAAGCATGCATCTTAATTAAAACAGACTTATTATTATATGTATTAATTATTGCTGCATGAAATGTAGTAAATTCTAAACTCATAAAACTTTTTCTGCAATCTTTCCATTTATTCTAGAACAAGCTATTTGGGCTGCTTTAATAACAATAAATTATTCTGCAATGAAACAAACAGAATAAACAGTTAAAATGTAATGAGAAGTCAAGTTTTAGAGCCAAAAATCTAATGATGCATCAATTTTGTTTTAAAGCAATGCAGATGAATTGTTCTTGTTCTGTTATAGTTGTTATACAAATAAATCATTCTTAAAATAAATTTTAATATTTTAATTTGCGTAACTTATCTTATATATATATATATTACATTCACATAAACAATGTATTTTTAATCAATGCAGTGTGTAGTACAAATAAACTGCACTGTTATAACAATAACATATATGTAGCCCAAATTTTTGTAAATTGGTTTTCAATACAAATAGAAATTAACTTTTAAATTATGACAGTATTTTAACAATTTCCCTTAATTTTTATTGTATGAATGTATTGAATGTGTTGTGTTTATTGTAGTAGTGCATTTTCATGATTCATAATTTAGCTATAGTAGTTTATAATAGCTTGTAGGCTATAAAAATAATATTATTGTATATATATATATATATATATATATATATATATACGTGTGTGTGTGTGTCTCGATCACATTTGATTTCCAAAAATATTTGTCCCCTTGATCTATATTATGCTTTCTAATGAAGCTATAGTAAAGAAAGTTGATTTGCATTTTTTTTTTAATGTTTTCAGTTGAACCTCTTTCTAAAAATTAAATTTGGCTGAATTCAAATCATAGTTTTCCTAATTTACACCAATATCTAGATGTAACAAATTATGTAGTTAAGTAAGAGAGAGCTAGACAATACATTGTAATTTTCTATAAAATTGCTACTTATCATTATTTAATATAATACCTTTTTATTATAGATATTTATACTCTTTGCAAGACGTGTACTTAAAAATAATTCTTAAGAAAGTTTCAAATATCCATATAATTTATATACAAATTGTTATACAGTATATATTAATTTGCAAGCGAGGTATCATAATATGGATGAATAAAAAAGTATTAACAATTTTCTTAAAAACCTGCATGTAAGTTGGAGCATAATGCATGCAGGTTCAATGTCCGCGCCTATATAATTTATAATTTTATCTTATGACAATTTTTTCTTATAAAAGAATTGTATAGGTAGGACATATTTGATTTATTTTTAATTGTTAAGGTAGCACAAAAGAGCCTTAATTTAAACAATAAATATATTATACTGACCGAGATAGCAGGGTTTAACTGTTACCAAAAAAGTTGAGGTTGTTCTGAGCTGCTGTGACAATTAATAATTATAAGTATATGTTTAGATAATAGTTCAGTAATTAACATGCAGTTAATGAGCTAGCTGAAAGTTTATGCATAATTTTATCTAACACCAATGAAGTGTTAAGCTTTAAGTTAAGTTTTAATCAACATAATTATATATTGTGTCGCATTGTATTTGTTTTATTCCCACATCAATTTTAAATTTTGTAGTGATTGCATATTGATGTTATTATATTTTTATTTAAATCACATTGTTGATGGTTTTGTATTTTGTGTACATTTACATCAGTACTTAACTATAATTAAGTGTGCTTATTTATCATAAATGGTAAAATTAGCATTGTATTTGTTTTCCCACATCAATTTTAAATTTTGTAGTGATTGCATATTGATGTTATTATATTTTTATTTAAATCACATTGTTGATGGTTTTGTATTTTGTGTACATTTTCATCAGTACTTAACTATAATTAAGTGTGCTTATTTATCATAAATGGTAAAATTAGCACACAAGGTTTTTTGTAAAAATTAAAAAAAGAAAAGAAACATATCGTATTTTTCAATAATAATTTATTCATGTTTCAAACAATGTTGCATTTATTTATTAGCAATATATAACAATCCTATAGCTGGTGAACATAAATATATTAAATAATATCAATCTCTTCAACAATTTAGATATCACAATTAAAATGATTTTTTTTTATTCCATGATAAAAAGTTTTTTATAAAAAAAAACTGCAATAAAAAAAAAGGAAGTCTATTTCATACACTCTACAAATAAATAAGCTTAGTTCATATACTATATATAATACTATGTATTTAAAAGCAATATGACATTTTTATTTTAAATTAAATTCGCCATTTATTGCTAGAGATCGAGTCTGTTTATTACAGGTTGAATACTATTATATATTATTTATTGAAAGTACTATTAAGCTAGAAATTAATTAAGTGTTGTACTTCATTTAATTGAACTTCTCAGTGGACAAGTAAAATATTTTAAGTATGCAACTAAAATACTGCTTTTTGGATTAAATATAATAAAATTGTAACAATTCATGAATGGCATTTGATATATGCTTCGATCGTCATTATTTAAGATATTATAATTAATATATATATATATACATATTGAATTAGAATTTGTGTTCCATCTTTTTTACTTTGCATTGAGGAACAAATTTTTAACCTTGCAGCCTAAGGCTAAAATTTTTGCCACATTAAAAAACACATTAAAAAAGTATATCTTGAATATTTTTTTTATCCTTTTCATGTGAAATATTGGAGTATTATATTTATTACATAAAAAGAAAGTGATGAAAAAAAGTTGGTTGGTGCAGTGTACCAATTGTTTGTTTTAGAGATTGACTTATAGCTGAATCCAGTACAGTTGCAAACCAAAATTGTTAACACCAAAGCCAAACTTTTCTTCTGTGGAGGGGAGGCTCAAGCACAGAACCAATAATTTGGATGTTTACTCAAAAAAATTAAAAGGTTAAAAAGAAAAAGTAAATTTTATCTGAAATGCTAACATGTCGTTTTTTTGTTATTTTTTCCCATAGTTGCATGCAATACTGGATTTAACAGATAAATAATATATACCCATAAAAAAACAATGGGTGCACATACTGCACATTGAAAGAAACAAAATTAATGTTTTATACCCCTTTTGGGTTTAGCGAAGAACGAAAAGACAAAAGGGGTTTGACTTTCATGTCATACTCTATGCTATGGAGTATTGTCCTCAATTTTTTTAATTGCAGAAATGGATAGAGGGTGCAAAGTTATGCTACCCTGATTTTTTTCAGATTTTTTAGAGCCCGGGAAGTATTTCTAAAAAAATTATTGAAAGTCCTTTTTGTGACGTCAAGCGGCGGCAAGTCCTATCTTTTTCTTAAGGAGCGGCGTCTCGTGACGTCAAAAAAATAACTTTCAATAATTTTTAAAAATAGTTCCCGGGCTCTAAAAAATCTGAAAAAAATCAGGGTAGCATAACTTTGCACCCTCTATCCATTTCTGCAATAAAAAAATTGAGGTCAATACTCCATTGCAAAATATAATAACAATAAATAAATGAAAAAGTTTACTGTCAGGTGAAAAGTTTAAATAAAAGCTCACAAGTTAACCCTGAGGTGATCATGATCAAAGATATGGGACGTGTTTTATTTTGAGACTCTATATAGTGCTTTAATTACCCAATTTCTAATTCACAATGCATAATTAATATAGTCAACAGATTATACATACATATATAGATTTTTTAAAAAAATATATACACTGTATGTATTTTTTTTTAGAAAGTTTATAAAAAATTGAATTTTGTAAATATATAGTTTGTAAACTATAAACAAAGATGCTTCTTTACCCTTTAAAAATCATTATATAATTAGTGATCTTCCAGTAAATATACTTGTGATTGATGCAAGAATTCCACAAGCACTTTAAAAATGCAAGCATATCTACATATATCGTCCCTGATCTTCCGCAATAATGAGCAATCTGCTCCACGATCTTGTTGCAATAATGAGCTGTCTGCTCTTTCAAGTGAGCGCAATTTTGAGCCTTATTTTATACTGATTTATAGCTCAATATTGCGTTCATCTGAAATATATAGCAGACAGCTCATTATTGCAACGAAATCGTGGAGCAGAAGCTCATTATTGCGGGCGAGGGACGATATGGACTGCATTATTGCTTGTATATACTGTATATTATATTATATGATGAATATTAAGAACTCATTGGACCAGTATTAGAATTATCTGAGCCCTCTTCTTAATATTAATTGGCAAGGTTAATGGACAAAACAAAGCCTTGCTAAAAATATTATGCACTTTTTAATCAAGGATCATGCATGCCATGCAGTTACTGACCTACTACAATTAAGCTATATAATGAGAGCTAGTTGCATTGATTTTATTGTTAGAGAGACAGGAAACTGTTTAGGAGAGCAATAGAAATGATCAAGCATGCAAGACTGAAATAAATTTAATTAAAATGCCTCATATATATAAAATATTATTAACTACAAATCATAATGATCATTGCATGCAGACAATTTTTGCAATAAAAATGTACTACATTAATTTCTACCATAACACCTGAAAAATATTGTTTCTTAGGTTTGTCATCTAAATGTGATGTATAGAAATTAAAAAGGTGTAAAGGTATTTTATAAGTGCAGCAACATAAGAAAGTAACCTTTAGTATATAATAACAACTATATATTTAGCCTGTATGATCATCATGCAGGGCCTTGCATAATATACAGTAAAACAAAGAAAAAAAAAAGTTGAATCAAGCCATAAAACAAAATAAATTTAATACATATCATATATATAGATATAGATAAGTATTAGACCTACCCTAGCTGTTTAGAATTTATGCTGAGAAGCATATTGAAAGAATAAATTTTACTGTTAAATGTTAAGTAGAAGTGTTAAATTACATACATACATAACATGACGCCATATCCCTTTATGGGGTAAGCCAGCAGCATTATTACCTCGGCCGTCTACAAATTGCCCTCCAAAGCACTCGATTCTTGCATACTCCACTTGCTTCAGAAATACTCATAACACTCTTGTGCCTTCTGCACTCTCTATTAAACAAATTAAATTAATTAATACAATATCTTTTTATGGCATTATTTTTTTTTAAAAAAAAGTACTTACTAACGTAATTAATAAGCCTATAATCATTTCTACTGAGCACAAAAGTTTGTCACTTACACTCTTTGTAAGAACATTTGAAGCAATTGAGAAATAATTGTTTAAAAAACATGATACATGTTCCAACAAAACTAATAATATTTCTTGCACAAAAGAGATCAAACTTTTGCTATAAACAAAATTGTGTCATGCAAAATGACCATCATTTTCTTATATAATGGGCAGCTGGATGGCAAATATTTTAGGAAATTTAAAGCATGTCACATAATGCATTTTTGTTAGCAAGGGAAACACACAAGTGGAAGTAGAGCTAATGCTATTTAAATGACCTCCTTCTACCCCACCTCTAAGTTATTTTGTTTAAAAATAGTTCTGGTGGTCTTGTAACTTTGGATCAATTGAAAGAAACACTGAATATAATCTAATACAGTATACATTATATGTCCTAGCTGTTATAGCTAGCTTCCCAGAATATAATTCTTAAATCGGATTATTACATCAACTAATATGGAGCTGACAAAAGCACTTACTTACTCCTAGAAAGTTTGTGCAAGGATGATATGAGAAAATAGAATGATCAATGATCTACGGTATATGATTCAAGGAAAGCTTAACATTATTTTCTGGGGAAGGATTTTTTTTTTTTTTTTTTAATTCAGCAACTCTGATTTTAAAACCATACATCACTAGATTTTTTCTTTTAAACATTCCAACTAATTTTTTTTAGGGTCATCAAGATAGCTTTTACTCTACTTCTATTAATTAAGTCTAATAAATTCCTGCACCTCCATGCACACACTCTTTCGAGTTTAAGGTGATGAATTTACGCTTGAACAAATTTTAGGGGACCTCTTCGTGTTTTTACTACAGTTCTACAATGCAGGCACGCGGATATAAGGCAGAGAGCAAGGATTAAGGCCACATAGAACTGAAGTTGAGGAAATCTTCCGGGAAGCCACAGAACTGACATTGAGAGTTCCAATGATCTTGTATCTGAAAATGAAACAAATATTTTGTCAGCTAACAATTGTAGTGCTCATGTTAATTTAAATTAATTTAAATCACAATTTAACTACAAATAGAAGAGTTGCAGGGGCTGTTAAACAAGTAAATTATTACACAACATCATCACTTTATTAATTTTATATTGATATACAGTAAAAACTCGTTGTTCTGCAACTTGTTCGGTGAAACTCGATTTTGAGTAAAGGAGATAGAGGTCCTGTAAAAAACATTTATCATTGCATGGTAAGGAAAAACGTAAACCTAATTTTCTGGATCCCTTTACTTTACGTACTAACAAGTTTTTACTGTAATGGTCGGTGCAAAGGAGCTTACTGAGTTGGGTCTCTCGAAGCCTGTAAATTTCACACACTTCACTAATAAAATTCATGTTTGTGATAGGCTGAATTGTAAGAACAACTATGCAGAGACCATAACTGATTTGCTAATTACCAGCTGCGTTTTGGAAATATTAAAATTCCTCCCTTCCAGCTAATCAAGATCAAGATTTCAAGATTTTGTTCATATATAGATAGATACCACGAAAAAAAAAAAAAAAAATAAATAAAAATAATAATTATATAAAAAAAAATGTTAGTTTCTTAACTTAATTATTTCAATAATAATATAACAACCTGTAATTACCTACATAGTGAATGTGGTTTTTAAACCTTTTTGATCACAAGATCCTCTGCATTTTCAGATTTCAAAAGAATTTGCTTTCCAGTAAATGGGAATATAATTAAGTTATAATATCCCATAAAAAAGTAGCTATATAAGAAATCAATATATTAGCCACTAACTACAGAGTTACTTTTTGAGATATTCACGTGTTTTTCTGCTGAGATTCAATGTTGCTTTAAAATTTTTAAAGAGGTATCAAAGTGAATACTTTTTTTACATATTCGGGCAGCTAAGAATTATTCTAACATCCCTGTGGCTCAATATTTTCGTACAATGCGTAGTTATTTTACAATTAATTATTTAGTTTGAAAAGTGAGTTCTATGGCCGTTGATTGATTCAAGCCGATGCGCGCCCGCAGCGGCCGGTGATATGACAAGAAAGGGGCGGGAGGAGGTTCCCATGATTCGAGGGAAATTCTCGTTGTGTCAGCGGCTGCTGCGGGCGCGCACCGACTTGAATCAACCAACGGCTTTTGAACTCCCTTTTTAAACTAAATAATTAATTTTAAAATAACTAGGCATTGTACGAAAATATTGAGACACAGGGATATCAGAATAATTCTTAGCTGCCCGAATATGTAAAAAAAGTATTCACTTTGGTACCCGGGGCCCTTTAACCAAATTCACATTACATTCATGCAGGCAAGCAGGCACCCAATAAACACAATTCTGTTGGTCCAGTGTTGGGCCAGTACTGTTGTGCAAACACATTTTTGACACTCTGTATTTACTGGGCAGCAATGCTTGACCACCGCCACCCCACTACAAAAAGCACCAACTCACCAAGCGCCAGGGCCCCGTAGCCCATGTTTGGTACCCCCATGCGGTATGAGCAGGTGGGCAGCAGGAGCTCGTGTGTCGCCTGCAGGTCCCCTAGCTTCAGCAGCGTCGGCTCAGACAGTGGACCACTCACCCCTCGCTTACCATCCTTAGCTGCGAACGTGTGCTGTCCACGATGCTCATGAGCAGACAGCACCAGGTGAGGCTGCAAAGTGGACAGCACCTGAAATAGCAAATTCATCATTCTCAAAGTTGAAAATAGCCAAATGATTAATTTTGCACTCTTCAAGAGCAAAGAGAAGGTTTGCTTAATTGAATTAAGTACTTGTATATTGAATTAAGTTTTAAAAGAAAACATATTCATAAATTGAGCCTTCTATACCCCCCTTTTATTTTTATATACTGTGTGTTGTGCTTATCCAATGACATTTGTATGTAACACAACAACATGTGTTAACTCACATGTTCAATGAAGGGACTCGGGTGTGATAGCAGTGGCAAATGGCTCACGATGATCCTGGTTTCATTGAACGACTGAGGGGGCAGTTTGGGAACGGTATACCGCAGACGATTCACCTACAAACACAGAATCAAATCCATGAGTAGAGGAAACAGTTCAACACATTTCCACAACTGTTTCACAAGATTAATATTGCGACCTTTGCAGCAGCAGCTGGGGGTGTTAATATGCAACCTGCCAAAACATTTTTTTAATTCGTCTTATACAATTATTTTGAAGTATTGTTATTATAATCATTAAACAGTACAGCTACAGTAATTAATTAACATCCCTAATCCAGAATAATGAGCTATCTGGACTACATCAGATGAGTGCAATAATTAGCTTTATACTTCACCAACTTAGCTCATAAATGCTCACCTGATATGGCAGATCGCATTATTGCACATGGTTGTGGCAGATAGCTCATTATTCCGGACGAGGGACAATATCTTCATTCTAGCTAACTAAGTAATGTTATCATGCCAATAGCACAAGACAGTCCTTTTGGATGGACAGGGGCGGATCCAGCGCGCGGCTTTGGAGGGGGCGGTGCCCTATCCCGCAATGTTAAATTTGGGGTGGGAGGGTGGGGCGACGGGTGGGGGGTGGTAACACCTTCAATGTATTTTGGGACCTTTTGGGAGGGGCGATCGCCCCCATTGCCCCCCCCCTTGGATCCGCGCCTGTGGATGGACTGACCTAATTACTCCATGAAGCAATAATAATCAATAATAGAAATAATTCTAGTTTTTTATGAATAATTATTTTACACATTTTTTTTTTTCAAGATTATTATACAGTGTAATTAACAATGCATTAACTCTTGCTCACACATGAAATTATTTTTCAAACAATTTGGTTTTAAATGAAAATTCAGTGAAAACGTAAGAATTTTTTTCATCTTTTTTTCATAGACTTCTCATATTGATTCAAATTTTGATAAATATGATTTTAAATATACTGTAACTGTTTCTTTTAAAAACAGTAAACCAAATTTCACATTTTTTTAGTGTCATTTGACTTATTTTAGAAATTGCATGGAAATTGAAAAGTATATTTCACATCATACAGTACTGTTTATTCTTAGAAGTAAGTTTCAATGCATTTTTTTAACTCTATAGAAAAAGATTTCAGATCTTAGTTTGATAATGATCTTTTAACTAGAAAAAAATGAACAGATAATCAAACAGAAAATAGCTGTCACCTATTTGTTTCATTATTCATATATATATGCACATTTTTCATTATTACTAATTAATTTCAGAAGAAAAATTGACATAAAATACAAGCAACACAAGTCAATAACAATAATTGAATTGTATTTCATTTCAATATTTTTTCTGAAATTAATTAGTTAAAAGTTAATAAAATTAATATCCTTGATGCCATTTTACCCTTTCGGGTGTGGCCAGGTATTTAACCTTGTGTGTAAGAGTTATCTTGCGACCGAGCTGGGGCTTACCAGGCTCCCAGAACCCTTTCCTGCACTCTTCTGGGCTCGACTACCAGATCTGTGAGGCCTGCAGTATTTGAACTTACAGGGGTGATCACTTCCTTCGGAAATATTCCGAGAGATGGCAGCACCGTGATCAATTGTGCCGCCGTACATACATACAGCACGTGCCAGTAAATGGCAGCAGTGTCACTTTTTACAGCGTCACCCCTCCAAGTACTAACCACGCTCGACGTTGCTTAACTTCGATGATCTAACAAGAACCGGTGCATTCAACGCGACAAGGCCGTATAATTTTTTTGTAATAGTGAAAAATTTACATTTACTACGTATATGAATGAAACAAATGGGTGACGGCTATTTTCTGTTTGATAATCTATTCAGGGACGTAGCTACCAGGGGGGCAGAGGGGGCATTGCCCCCGGGCCTATGGGCCTACCGAGGTATTAGGGGCCCGTTTGCCAAAGGGGCGTAACCGCAATAGTGGGGCCGAAGGCCCTTGGCATGGCACACAGGCATAATTATAGAGTTATAGACTGCTGATGCGACGAACATCTTAATTTCTTAGAGTAATTCAAATTTAAAATTATATTATATTTTTCGTTTTTAATACATTTCGAAATATTATCTTTGAAATCAAGCAGCAAATCTTCGAGAAATTAATTGAGGAACATACAAAAAGGAGCAGGCAACAACGTAACTATATGTTATATAATATTATGCAGAAGCAAAAGCAGGCCAAGGAGACAAAATGGTTGAACAGTAGACTGGCAAATAAGGGAAAAGGGGGCCCATAGCCAGCAACTGTATAGATTCAACAGCATTGATTTAGATCTCAATCTCGAGTATAATAAAAATTAATTATTTAAAAAGACTAACACTTTTTCTTCAAGTGCGTATTATAGATTTAATTGCTGATAACTTATTTAATTGTGTCGTTTGCATTGCTTGATTTTATTTTTCTATTTTTATAAAAGTACAGAGATTATATTACAATTAACCCCTCACAGACAGTTTGTGGATTTTTGATGATATGATAAAAATAAAGCCATACAACGTAATATATAGCCCGAGCTTAATTTAACAAAAAAAAAAAAAAAAAAACATTTAAAATATTTTTACTATACGAAACCATTTTCCTGTTCAAGAAATAATCAGCTTATATTATTAAGATTCTTATATGACGGGATTTAACATTAAATATATATTTTTTTAATTTTCTTGCTGGAAATTGGTTTTGTAATAAAATTCTTTTAGACGTTTTTTGGTCAAAGCTCATGTCAGCTATAGGAAATATCACTACGGTATATATTTTTTTTCATACCACCAATGAACGAAATTTCTTTGAGTAAATCGAGTGGTTTTGTCTAGTCAAGTTAAGCCCCAATTATATTGTTAAATACTCATTCTGTCAGACCCGGCTGTCAGACTTTGAATATTTTTTTCTGAAGAACCTTTGGATTTCTTTGGAAATGGATTGTTTTAGATTCTCGGATCCATGCAGCACAGATATATTTTTTTAAAAATGTCAATTCAAAAATTTTGGGAAAGCGGATGGTTGCTGTTTCTACATTTGCTGCTAAATATTAAATATCATAAAAAAAAAAAATCGCACCTCTGGCGGAGTTTCTGCCTCCCCCCTCCCTAACGCTGCAACCAAGGGGGCCCAATCTGAAAGTTTGCCCCTGGGCCCATAATTTGAAGTTACGCCCCTGAATCTATTCACGGTCTCAATTCAACACTGCCTCTGCTCTCCCTAACCATGTCCATGTTACCTTAATTAGAGATGTTCCTTTGACATGTAAGACGTCAGGCTGGCCAAATTTCTCCTGGAACTTGGTGATCTTCTCATGTGTGATTGGTTCATTCTCCCCACCAATGTCATTGTCCCCTGGCAAGTACACCATTTGCACACCGTCCTCAGGGGGGAAAGTGTTTGAGAAGCGTTCAAAGTAGCGGTTAAATTCAGCATAAGTAGAAATACTTCCCTCGTCCATTAGATCCCCAAGGAATAAAATTGCATGTGGACGGACATGATTTTGAGCTTGAAGAAAGGTTTTTGCTAAGTATCTGTAAGAAAAAAAAAATATATGTTTTCATTAAAACATTTTTTTTTTTTTTTTTTTTTTTTTAATTTACCAAATTTTCACATAACTTGTTTCAATTATAGTTTTAGAGTGTTGTTGAGAACACTAAACAAAAAAAAGTAGACCCAATACCCATACTTTTTGCTACTTACTAGTGGTAGGTAGCATTTGATAAAACCTATCAAAGGTAAAAAATTAGGGGACCATAGCTTTTTCTAACTACATTACTTGTGACCCTCCACACCTTCCCATGTGGTTGATTGATTCCATGATTCATCACAGTTCCCATAATAATGAGTTTGAGTGTGGCAATGGACCGGTTCTCATTGGATTACTGAAGTCAAGCTACATGGAACACGGTTAGTACTGGGATGGGTGAATTAAATTGTTGCTCCCTTCCTGGAGTAAATTCATCTCGTTTTCCACCCAGTGCAATGATGCACTTGTGTGTGGTCGTTCCCCAGGCTTTGGACATCACTTTGGTCCATTGATAAAAAGTAGAGGTGTCTATTCTGACTGAGGTTTCTACGGTTCCCTCAGTCTCATCTCAGTGAATGCTGGGACGTGTAACAGGCCGTGGCCACCATCCTTTCCCTCCCTTCTCCCTACCCATTATTACCCTGTCTCGAGCTCCAAGCTCATAGGGGTGTATCCTCTTGTAAAGGGAAAAAAAAAAAAAAAAAAAAGATCCACCTTAAACCATGGGACTTAAGTTTTTCTTTTTACATATAATGAGGTGCAATCCATGCACATACAACGAATTTATATTAATTACTAATTTGCTTACCTATCACTATCCCAACGAGCCAAAGGGCCAATTGGGAATCCCATTTCAAATCGTTCTCCAATTATTTGTGGATCTGCTACTAGTAAAAGTCTGAGGCAGAACTCATCGTCAGTTTGGCAAGCAATGACTGGCCAACGGCGAGCTTGAAGCCAGTACGACACCCATTCAGTCAGGATCACAGCGGCAGCTAGAATGCCGAGGACAATTCTTCCACGCCTCCTGTAAACAATAAAAGATCAGCGTCAAAACCTAGCTGTTTCATTTCACAAATGCTGGGACCGGTAACAGGCCGTGGCCACCATCCTTTCCCTATAGCTCCCTTATCCCTATAGGTATGCATATTATACTCATTACCCTGCCTCGAGCTCCATGCTGACGATAGGTGCGTATCCTTTAAAATAAAATAAAACTCTTGTGCTAATAATAACTCTGTATAAATGGAAAGTGAATTAAATTTATTTGCATGAGTATTGTATATGCAGTACTGTATGTGTACGTACAGTAGCCATAGCATTTTGAAAGTGGTATGCCTACTGTATTTCATTATTTATATAATGACTTTACAGTACATACGTGTTATAGCATATACTGCATGCAGACCTCTCTTCATTGATTGAAACCTCAATCAGAAATATAAAATGAGTATTATAGATAAACGGAGAGTAACATAATCGTAGATAAATATATAAAACTCTGTATGCTCTGTTATTACCAATATGCGTAATTATATATATGATAAAAATTTATGCATATTATAATGTATTGAAAGGTGTATGTATAATTCAGAAATGTGTATTATAATTTTTTGTCATGAACGAAAGATAAAAAATGAAAATCAACATTAAAATTATAATTTATGAATACAGTACATACTATCCGGCACGCGTATATACCAAAATATATTCAGTTCTAATTTATATTTTACCTTTGAATGAAATTCATAGATGCTCTTGTAACATTCTTATCTCTTTTTAACTTGGGTTAAAAGCATAAAGTAAGCTCTGTAATTTAAAAGTAAATATCACATTTGAATACAGATGTTCGGCACTGCTTATTTTAGCATCTCAGACATGCAGCGCTACCTACCGAGCACCGTGCTAAGCAGAAGAAATCATGCATACGACCAACCGAATATTTAAATTAGCATCATACTTTTATTAAATTTTGTTTTCATTATTTTTACAGATACGCAAAGATTCCAGCAAATTTTGATAGTAAATACATTGCAATTAAACGGATCAGCTGGCCCAATGCTAAAAAAATCCTATTCATAAAAATTATGAAAAAAATTTAAAATGTTCTCCTCTACATCCCCTAGCTATCTCAGTAGGTAAAATATCAGGTATACAAAAACGAGCTAGTTTTCAAGTTATTAATTTTTAAAGTTGACTAATTTAACATGGAAGTTCCATTTCTCCATGTTAAATTAGTCAACTTTAAAAATTAATAACTCGAAAACTAGCTCGTTTTTGTATACCTGATATTTTACCTACTGATAGGGGATATATGTAGAGGAGAACATTTTAAATTTTTTTCATAATTTTTATGAATGGGAATTTTTTAGCATTGGGCCAGCTGACCCGTATTATCTCTACCTTAAAGAATTCATGCAAAAGTTATAACTCTCGGATTAAAAAATCGGGGCTCACCCCGCACAGGTACCAATTAAATATCATATATGCAATAAAAAAAATAACACACACGTAACGTACATTAAAATTTATATAAAAATAATTAAATATATTTATATTAAATTTGTTGAAAAGTTGTTTAGCCTCATTTAAATGGCCCATTTCCTTAATTCTTGAAAAAATATTTTTTTCGAGAAAACAAACATATATTATATAATTATAATAATTAATTGCCATGCTGCTCATGAAAATTTTGATACATATATATATATATATATATATATATATATTAGGTCTGTTCGTAAATACACAATCAGAAAGAATCGATTATTTGTGATATGAATTTAACCTTCTGTACATATAATGGAACATAAAAGGTTCATCACAAATAATCGATTCTTTCTGATTGTGCATTTATAATACGAACAGACCTATTATATGCTTCTTTTATTTTTAAATAAATTTAACAATAATAATCATTAAAACCTACAATTAACATTGCTTAACATTGCATTGCTTTCTTTCACTTACTGTTTGAAATCTATCTAGATTTCAAATCATTTTAATACACAATAATACCCCTATATATATTAGCTAGATGATTTAATAATTTTTTTATTGTGTTAAAAATGAACATGCACTTTTATGTTTAAAATCAATCATTGCAGCGAGTAAAATATTTTCATCATCAATATACATTTTTATAAATAAAGCCAGATTGTTGTTTATATAGAAGTAAGTTATTATTGTCAAAATAATCATAAAATACTACACTTAATTTTTTATGTGTGTTATTTTTATTTTATATGTCACACTGCACTGTAGTAGATTGATAGCCGGGTCTATTATATTAAATAACAGCACACATTCACGTTTAAAATATGTACGTATTATTTTAATTAAATATACATAATATATATTATATAACATAAAACTAAAATACATTAAAAGTAATTATGGTAACAGCATTGGTATAAGTGCATGTCTATAATACAACATTTTCAGGATTGGCAAATTGATAAACTCGATTCATCTATATACTACGTATATTGCGCGAATTTTTGCTGCAAATTATATACGTGAAAAATGTTTTTACTGGTATAATAATATATGTAATATGGTCATGATACAGCGTGCAAAAATTACAATTAAAAATTACTTGTTATTTGGTATCAAGCTCTCAAGATATTTATTTAAGCCTCCGACAGCATTATAATCGATTTAGAAAAGATACCGCAATTTTTATATCATGGGAATTTTATGCAAAAAGTTAATGAATTTATTAAAATATATATTATATTATAAAGTTATAAAGTTACTGATCTCTTTATCTTTCTATCAAGAAGGAATTATATATATATATATATATATATATATATATATATATATATATATATATATATATATATAGTTAATTACTGCTCTCATATATGCAAAAGTGTAGAAATGGTCATTTGCTTAAAAGCATGCAACAACATATATAAATATAATTGCAGAATATTAACGATTATAACAATACATATTAAAATTCTTTTATTAACCTGCAAAGTAAAACATTATTTCTTCTTGACTTTATACATACATCAATTAAAAAGATCTGAACGGAAAGTAGAAATAATTGTGAAAAGTGAATTTAATGCAGCGCTGTTTTATTGCATCAATCAACTTTCATCATAATTTTAATATTATTTTGGTGGTCGTTTAAAATTACAGCTATATAATATACTATATAATATTTTAAACAGCTAGTGCATGCATGGGCCGGGCATGTATGACATAATATATTATATATTCTAATTTAAACTTTAATGAACATATTGAAAAAATGTCGAAAAATATTGGAAAAAAAATTGGTTACTTATGCAGAATTTCTGTTTTTTTTTTTTAACTTTCTTTAAGCCAATGGTGCAAAATACTAGTGTATAAGACTATAAATGCTCAGCATTTTGAATATTGTGCTTCTTTATTTTTTAATGCCAGCAAAAGAAATTTAAATTTATTGCAGAGACTACAAAACATAGCTATGAGAATTTTTCTTTGTTGTAAAAAAAGAACCAGTATTTCTAAAATGCTGGATTACAATGGCTAAGTCATGTTAAACAGAGATTTGGCCTGAAGATATTGTTATTTTTTATGATATAGTTAATGATAAATTTCCAGAACATTTCAAAAAATATTTAGTAAAGAATAGTGAATTGTATTCCTACAACACAAGAGGCTGTAATAACAGAACTATTTTAGAAATTCTGTAAAGAAACAAAGTTCTGAAAAATCCATTTATAATTGTGGTAAGTCTCTTTTTAATAAATTACCTGATGATATTAAAAATTGTAAAAATAAAAAACAATTTTAAAGATATTGTATACAGTGGAGTACCGACCTCAAAATTTTTTATTGCAGAAATGGATAGAAGGTGCAAAGTTATGCTACTCTGATTTTTTTCAGATTTTTTAGAACCCAGCAAATATTTTTTAAAAATTATTGAAAGTACAGAAAAAGTGCCGCCTCTTGCCGCCTCTCTTAATAAAAGATAGGACCCAAAAGGGACGTGGATTCGAACCGACCTCGCCAAAACTTTTTAGCAATACTTCCCGGTCCCTAAAAAATCTGAAAAAAAATCAGAGTAGTATAACTTTGCATTCTCTATCCATTTATGCAATAAAAAATTTTGAGGTCGGTACTCCGTTTGTAAAAGACATAGCAGGTAAATTATAATAAATAAAAATCTATATATATTATATATTAATTATACTGTATGTAATAGCGAATATAATATAGTCGATTTATTTGATGGTCTAATTGTAATTTGTATTTAGTTAATTTTACTGTAGGGATATGCAATATGAAATCATCTAATATGATATACATAATGTGTGTATTTTATTATTGATTAATGGAAAATCAACAATAAAAAATTAATTATAAATTATGTTATTATTAATGTCAACAATATATTAATATGTCAAGGCTATTTTAAAGTTATGTCAATTTATAAATATGCAATCTGCGCGCTTTATAATATTGTATTGTTAGCGCAAGCTATAATAAAGAATATTTCATTTCATTTATATAATTATATATACAGTGTATGAACCTTATTTTAAATATTATAATAAATTTTATAAAAATGCTTGTTTCGCAATGATCGTAAATATAAAATATAATAATATATTAAGGAAAAGTTTTTTGTTTTTTGGGGTGGATTAACTCTCAATTTATATTTATAATTTATTAACTATAATGTAGCTGTAAACATTAAAATAATATATATTATGATTTACAATGATCGTAGTATATCAAGTTAGTTAGACCGACTTAGACTCAAGTCAGACGTACACTCTATAATGGAATATTGTCCTCAATTTTTTTTATTGCAGAAATGGATAGAGGGTGCAAAGTTATGCTACCCTGATTTTTTTCAGATTTTTTAGAGCCCGGAAACTATTTTTAAAAAATTAATGAAAGTTCTTTTTGTGAGGTCACGAGACGCCGCTCCTTAAGAAAAAGATAGGACTTGACGCCGCGTGACGTCACAAATAGGACTTTCAATAATTTTTTAAAAATAGTTCCAGGTCTCTAAAAAATCTGAAAAAAATCAGGGTAGCATAACTTTGCACCCTCTATCCATTTCTGCAATAAAAAAAATTGAGGACAATACTCCATAATTTGGATTAACTAATTTACTTTCATTCGTGTTAATTATTGCATTTCTATATATATATATATATATATATATATATAATATGTGTACCACTTGGCTGATCCGTACTTGAAATTTCGTTAGAAATTATGCAAATGGCCCTGTGCTATAACTGTGATGTTAAAATTTATGTAAAGAAAAGTTTATGTACTATAACCCTAATTCTTAAATAACGTGTCGTATTGTTTAAGGTCAAGTAAAGGACAAAAAATCAAGCCACGCAGGCATTGACAATTTTTGTTACCGCGGTCGATAGGAGCGTGATTGGATGCAGATGAAAATTATCGGCTGACTAGAAGGTGGTGTTTATCAGTTGTGATCCTGTTAATTAATCGGTAATCGACAATGATGCTGGCTCGTCTATTTGCTCATATCGTGACCTTTACCGAAGATAAAGTTACATAAAAAAATAACAAAACAAGTTGAGTAGGAGGCGGCTCAGAGAACCAGAGAACAAAATGCAACAGATTATAATATATAATATGTACTTTATGTATATATAAAGAAAAGAAAATTATATGCAAGGAGAAAAGTGTACTGCAAATACATACTGAAAATAAATTACTGGATTTATTAATTGATTGACGGGGAACGTTGACGGAATATGTCAATCGATCTAAATATATATTAATAAGTTTGAGAATAATTTTAAAAATTCCTAATTTGAATTTATTGAACTGAATTGTATATAATATATATAGGTCGTAAATAGAGCATTCAAATTTTAATTTTAGGTGGAAGTTTCGATGATATTCTAATCTTGGGTCCAGGTGCAGCAGGAGTGTTAGGGCACTGTTGGCGCCAAAACTCTTGTCGACGTTTGAGGAACGCTACTCCCTCCTCGGCGTGGGATGCAATGTGGCGTGCTCCATCCTGGTGCGGCGCCTTCATGTCTGCAAAGAGCATGCGAAACCACAAGGAAATTAGTATTTAATGTTTGAAAACAAAATCTCGTAGTCTTGTAAAAGAATAAAGGTATATTAATTATTAATTAGTTGCGTATATACAAGAGCGATTATGTAAATATATATATTACTGATATTACATGACTCGAATTTTATGTCCATGGGGCTCAATTCTTTCAGACGTACGTGCTATCAGATGTTTTTAATAACGTATCTAAATCACCAGGTACAAAGTCTATATTAAATAAAGAAAGGATATAGATAGTAAAAAGAGAGTTCAGGTAGCATGATAATTGTTAAGTAACACTTAAAATTATATTATATAAGAAAAATGGTGGTAACGTTGGCAGTTGTTATATATAATATATCTATCATATTTTTTTTTTTTTTTTAAAGTTGAGCTAATTTTGAAAGTATATAGGTATTGTTTCCTATTGTTTAAATAGTTAAGAAATTTGATTATGTTTTATAGTTCTAAAATGCCGCTTCATTTTCATGCAGGGTTGTTATAATGAATTGCTTTAAAAAAAATGCAAGAAACAGTCAATTATATTACAATACAATAATAATTTATTATTATCTTTATGATATCGTCCCTCGTCCGCAATAATGAGCTATCTGCTCCACGATTTCATTGCAATAATGAGCTATCTGCTATTTCAGATGAACACAATTTTGAGCTATAAATCGGTATAAAAATAAGGCTCAAAATTGCGCTCACCTGAAAGAGCAGACAGCTCATTATTGCAACGAGATCGTGGAGCAGATAGCTCATTATTGCGGAAGAGGGACGATATACTCAATTACTCATATAATTTTTCAATGCCATAATAGATTTGAATGAAATTATATATAGATTCCAAGGCTTGTATCTATTGCGTGAACTTTTCTAACAACACACAATTATTTTCATAGCAAAAAACGCTAACTTTCCCTTCCCAAGCACCATTATACATAACCACGCAATTATATTAATTTTAGACATTCGCCAATTAAAATAAAAATTTCTATCGTATCAAGATTTGGATTCAACATTATTATTGTTCAATTTTTATTATTATTATTATTATTTCCTCAATATTAGTTTCAAATGTATCCAAACAAGTAATCCAAAAATTTATTTTAACATACAATGCATGGTTCTTGAATGAAATAATTGTATTCCAATATTATGGATTCAAGTGATTGACCATTTGAATTAATATATATTAATATTTTCGAAATATTCTTTATAAATAATAGTTTTAAATTTTAAATTTAGTTTTTCGATTATTTATGATATATATTAAATTATTTTATTTCTAGATACTCATTAATGTATCACTCATTAATAGTTATAATATGCCCATTATTTTATTATTTTATATATTATTACCATATATTTAAAATGATGATTTTATTTCCTTCCAGTAAATATATTCTAATTTCTAATGGTTTCAAACATCATATGGCCCATCGTGGGAAAGTATATTGTTAAAGTTAATAAAGGAATTATTTCCATAAGATTTTCTATAACATAAATTTTATTGATTAATTAAAGTAACAATAAAAAGTTCTAATTCTAATTTATACGGCTGCAGTGCAAAGTCAAAATGTAGGACTTCTGAAAATGCTGGCTGTATTATATATAAAAGTTATCATTGTACGTCATGATGGCATACATGATTGTGTATTAAATTTATTCATAATTATAATAAACATGGAAAAGTTTTCATGAATGTAGGCATCTGTAATTATTTTTGTGTAATTACCTTTATTCAAAATATTTTGTTTACTAAAAAATATTTTTTATTAAAATCGTTATAGTATATATTATAGTATTTGTACACTTATACACTTGTTTCAAATAAATGTTAAAGAATAATCAAATCGGATATTTTTATTAAGTGTCTGTAAATTAGATTAAAATACATGAAAAAAAATGTGGCTTAATTTTGTTACCACCCTTTTCTTGATGAACACTTACCCGGATGCTGTAAGAGGCTCTCGAGGTAGCTCTTGTCCACGCTTAACTGTCCCAGCAAGTGTCTCCTCGGCGCTGACGAGCTGGAGTCTCCGTTCGAAGACGACGTAGACTTATGACCTGATAAAGTACGTGGGACTGCTGAGCTCACGTGCGCGGAGCCCAGTCTGGTCCCTGGGGTGACGCCGGGGTTGGTGGTGGCTGACGTGGGCACGGGAGGCAGGGGTGTAGTCACAGCTGACGAGCGGTGGGTCGCGGGGTTGCTCAATGCAGCTGCAGACGACACCTCAGCGGCGTTGGTGGAACTCATCATGTTGAGCCGCGAACAGCAGCCCTCTGTAATAATTATATTATGCAAGTGTTTTATATATTATAGGCGTAAGGAGTTGGAACGCTCCCCTAGCTTTCCCTCTCCAAAGACTTTACGAGCAGGGTCGAATTTAAGAAAGGAAAGTATAATTAATAACTTCTACTTTACCTTTTATCTATAGTCTATACAGTGAGGTAAGAGTATCCCCCCCCCCCTCCCCTCTTACTTTGTAAGAATCTGCAAATGTAGATTTGTGATTTGAGGAGTGATTAAGAAGAACACCACGTCTACCCCTTCTAAAAAAACTTCAAGTTCGTTGTTATATTATAGTTATAGTATATATTTGCGGCTCCATTAGACTAAAAGGTCACAAACAGAGCAAGGGTAAAGAAATTACAATAAATTTACACACCAGTTTATACCATATTATTATATAGGAAGAAGCACCAAACTTAAAAAAAAAAACAAATATTTTCATAAACCTTATTATTTCTTTACGTTATAGAATTTCAGGTGAAAATACTCTCTTGAAATTACAAGTTTCATGCGGTGATCCCCGCGGAGTACTCACTGCCAATGGTATTCTCGATGGCCTCTTGAGCCTTTTGCACGCCTAACCTGAAGCCTGCAAGTTCAGGTCGGAGTCTAAGCCCTCGATGGTAGAACATGAGACTGTGCTCAAAGTCGCCAAGGTGGTACAGTGCCTCCGCCTTCTGGAATATCGCTGAAATATAATTAAATAATTTAATATTCCCTCCAGAAGTGTGACCTTTCTCTTTTTATTAATCGAGTCATCAGTAAAAAAAATGCTGATCTTTTTGAGAAATCTCAAAAGGAAAATACGAACAAGGAGTTAAAAAAAAGAAGTTATTTTCAACTGCTTTTAAAGGAATTGTATGTATAATTAATTTAACTTATATACGTGCATTAATTAAGAAAGGGGTGCTGGGTTGCTAATATGCGCTTTTAAAACTCTAACCATAATGGGTGCGATTCACGAAGAAGTTAGCCAGGTTTCTAACCACGTTTATAAGCTTAACCAAGTTTTACTATACCTGTCTTACGTGTTAAACCACCTTGTTAAACGTGGTTAAGCTAAACGTGGTTATAGAAACGTAGCTAACTGCTTCATGAATCGCGCCCGTTAACATGTAAAACCAGGATTCCGCAAAAAAAAAAAAAAAAAAAAAAAAATACATGCATGCATGATGATGAGAAGACTAAGAAGGAATTCTATACCATTTTTTTTTTTTATAATTTATTATACATTTTGTTGAAACAATCATAAAAATTATGAATGGTAAATGAGCTTTTGTTTCTGTTTTGACTAAATTTAATTAAAAATCATTCCAGGCTGTGGTCATTCTTACATTTCGTTTGTTTATAATATGGGTCTTTCACCATGCATATGTCAAAATAAATATGATGTCACGATTTTGTAGGCAAAACATTGTCACCGGCATAGCAGATACGTGCTAAAGTTGGTCTCGAAATTAATTTCTCCTGGCTATTCTCATCATTTTCTTTCATGAGGAACCAATGCTATTGAAGAAAAATATTTAGTGACCATTGACCAAAACTATTGTAAAAAAGAGATGTTTACAGTTACATTAACACGCACAGCAAAGGATTTTATAGGGTTCCTTTCTAATCATATTTAATATAAATTTTTGAAGCTAGAGGTTTATATAATACTAACGAATACAACGAGGTTAAAGGAACCACTCAATTTTTTGGCTACTTCCGGTTTGAATTTAGAATTAATTTGAGTTTTGAATGTACACTCGTCGCTTTGTAAAATTTCCCACTTGCAGTCTTGTTAATCACTATGTCTTGTGTTATTCTTACTGGACATAGCGAATGACAAAAAGGCTGCAAAGAGAAATTTTTTGAGTTAAGACTGTACCTTTGACGAAGGCTTTGTCTTGAGCAAGCGCAGAGTCCGCGTCCTGCAGCGCCTCGTGCGCCAGTCCCAGCAGCAGGTGACACTTGCTGCGAGCCACCAGGGCGTGCTTGTCAGACGGTTGCAACTCGAGCGCCTGTCAGATCACACATACATTCAGGGTACAGTAATTATTGTATTAAGACTGGGACACTTGGCATGCATGAGAGTCAGAGTAGCAACCATTAGTTTTCACTGGCCAGTATCGGGCCGGCAACATTGCCTGCAGGCAATAATAATAATATGGGTATATATCCGGCCATGGCATGAGCGTAGGCTCTTAATTGTCCTAGCTCGCGGTACGCGTCCCCCCGCGCCCAGGAAGGACATGCGGGTTGGAGGTTGCCTTGCGAGTGTAACCTCTGGTTGAACCACAGGGCAGCCATCAGGGCATTGGTTTGGGAAGCTCAAGAGCATCCCCACCTCTAAGTGCCCTGGTAAAAGGCATCCAGCACCCAAGAGTGCTCGCGGAAATGTGTCCCACCATTAGGAGAGGACCTGCCCGAAAGACTGCATGTTCTATTTGCGGGTGGACCCGGGAAGCCCTCATTGCCCGCAGCTGAGTAGGAGACACTGGACCGTAACATCCATGACAAGGTCCGGCGGGTGCCTTCATCTTGGCCCAATTGGGCCCGGTGCTGGCACTTATAACCACCCCAATTTGGTTGGGAGTTAAAACCCCACGTAATAATATATTGTTGTGACCAGGTCAAGGCCTCAGAGAAGGTGACTGTGAGTCATCTCGCTTTAAATCCGACGGTATAAGCTATATGCGAGTGAACTAATGGTGCTCATTTCAACTCTCCAATATGCGAATATTAAGTGTCTCAGCCTTTATGACCATAACTTTACATAATTATGTTTCTCATTTATTTGTTCGTAAAATGAGAATCAGATTGTACCTCGATATAATTAATTAACAATGCAGACCATCGCTCTTTTATTACAGAATCGGGAACACAATATATTATAATGTCATCATGAAATACGTTTATGAAAATATATTATGAGACTTTACCTTTAAAAAATGGACAGACATGAACCATTCAGTTATAAGATAAGAAACTGACATTTAGTTAAAAGTGGACATGTCTCTTTTTTGGTGTTGAATCCACCCTGCCACATATCGTATATAATAATTAATTATATATCAATAAAGAAAATGTAATGAGTCTAATAAAACACTAAACTTAGTGAATGATATCTTCCGTTATAATTGCCACGTTTAATTTACACTGAACGGGAGCATTCTGCATATCATTCTCAATTTATTTACAATAAATTTATATAAACAAAAACTAAATTGTTATACTTAATTGTATTAAATCATCAAACAATAAGTGCTCATTAAATTACAATTATCACAGATATTTTTGTTGTTGTTCTGATTTTTTATTTAAAATTAAAACATTGATTACATACAAGATATCTTGTGTAAATTATGAATCTATTGCGTGTAAATATGTCACCTATTAAAATCAATAACGCGAATATGCAAATATATTATGCTGCAAATATATATATATTAATTATCATTTCTAATTAATTATATAGTACAGATATTAATTATATTCGCATAACGTTGCATTTGTAATATATCTAATCTGTTCTAAACCAGAGAAAAACAATATAACTTTATTGTATCATATAATTTATTATATAATTATATATATTTGCACCAGCTTGCACGCTTTAAAAGTTATTAAAGTATTGTCTGGACAAAAACTTTTAATGTTATATTGATAAATAAAAATATTTAAAAATAAAACAGATATATTTTCTGTTTTCCTGCTCGCCGGGACAACTTTTATTGCCAATGTATTCTTGTCTGTGCGTTCTGACCTTATTGACGAAGCAGAGTGCTACCCTGAGGTCCCCGCCCTTCATTTCGTGTCCTCCAAGGGCAAGCAAGGTGCCTGGTTCCGCTTGCTCAGGTATCTGCAACGCCTTACTCCTCTCCTGGCGCCGTTTTAACTTCAGTGATAACTTGATGTCACGAGTACCCATATTTACGGCTGCAGCTCGATCTTTGTCTGTGTAACATTCCTCACCACGACGGAAGTAATTGTCTCCTTTTCCACTTTTTTTACCTTGTCTAAGTAATATTTGTAATTCTTGCTGCTGTTGTTGAATCCTTCTCAGTTTAATATCACGACTCATTTGTGCAAATGGTGTATTTTTCTTTACAACTACTGCTGCTGGAGTTTGTGGTTGTGAATATATTGATAATCTTCTTTCACTTATGCTAACTGGAGCTCGACGAGATGTTGGTGTATCATTATTTGATACTTTATTTCCTATATCTGACGGTAGTTTAAGTGGTGGTGGTAATGAGATACTGGTTCGCTTTGCACGTCGCTCGAGCAACATTTCAGGTGCGTTTACAACTGTCGGTGAGGCTACCTCCTCCCCCTCCACGCCTCCTACCCTTATGAAACTCTGCAGGTATTCTGTCTCACGCGTGGTCGTCAGGATGCTACGGGCGTGGCGACTCACGGAGTCTGGAGCTGGACCACCGTCCGCCATCTTCCAACTGTGTCACACCAGTACATTGTGGTTTAAAGTGTTAAAACAAACAAATTTGACAAAATGATACTATAGCGATGTTAATTGAAATGTGTAAAAATTGCAACGTATTTGCAATATAATTGTTATCATATCAAAGCCATTGATATAAGCAGATTTTCTGGATGGTGTTCAAATACCACCACTATAAAGAATTCTGTAAAATTAAGCAAGACTTACGTATATAGAAAATACATGTTAATTTCGTGCGTAACTTAACGCAAATTTTTAAGTGACGGTATTTGAGCACCCCCCAGGGTGATTAAAAGTTTGCTTTACACATATTGTTTGTATATGTTATACACAGAATATGTGTAAAGCAAACTTTTATCTACATGTATATAATATAAAGTAACATATTGATCAGTGAAATATATTATATTAGTGAAATTAGCAAAAAAGGTGCATGGGATTATAACTTCAGATTCCAACTCTACATGCTACGTACATTATAGACAACACAAACACCAAAACCAAATAATTATAAGAAAAATGTAACAAGTTCTACCTAAAGAATGATCTGAAATAAAAATCCAACAAAACGTATCGAGATTTAGCTGCATAGACGACCCGCATTGCTTTGAAGCTGGATATGTTGCTAAACTTAGTGGCACATATCATATTTAACTTTTAGGAAACTGCTTTATAGTACAGAGTTACTAAATGTAAAACCATAAAATTTTCTAATACTAAAATGTATGCTAAAAGTCCTTGGTAAAATCTCCTTCTGTATCTCGACCTGTGAGATAACATGTATTTTCTTTGATCATCGATTGTTGACTATTATACTGTACTTTTAATGTCACTATAAAACATGCCAAGGAAGACTTAATATAGTCTCTATTATGATTATCATATATATTATATACCAATTAAGCACCAAGCTTTTTCATTCTGTTTATTTTCTGTATCACATATATTGTTTTATTTGACATATATATGTTGATTGATTGGTTGGTATTTTGGGGCAATTGAATCATTTTGGTCATGTATGCCATGTACCTATATATGATATAATATGATGTAACAAGCTTAATATCACCTATTATTTTGTATTACTTGTCATATGCAGTTTCTATTCTATAACTGCTATCTATTGTATATTTTATAATTATATATTATGTATGTGTATTTGTTGTGTTTCATTATTATGTAATGAGTATTTACTAATATTATTCTATATGTACACTTTTGTGTTTAAAAAATAACTTATATAAAACGTACAATTTAAAAAAAAAAAAAATAATAGTAAAAGTGGTACAGCATTTCTTGATATTAAAGTGTAATAGTTTATAATTTGATACAAAATTATATGTGTAAGGAAAATCCACAGAGAGATATTTTAAAGCATTAATTAATTTATTTATTAATCATTTCACTATAGCATTTTATACCATTCGTATGAAATTAAATATAATGCCATGGATAATACACTAATCTTGAAGTGGAGAGACAAATAAAATCAACACGTGTTTCTCATTTATAATTTAAAAATTAAATGCGTATATAGGCCGTGGGAAAACATTTATATCTCTTTCTATTCCAAGTAGGTTGTTGTTTTTAATGTTTAAATTTACAATAAAATTCACTGACTAATTTTTTAAATATGTGCTCCATGTAAAAAGCATAATTTTACTAGACATATATAGCCGTCGCATCCACCTTTAATTGGATGACAGCTTAACTCTGTCCTGCAGTTTATAGTGTTAGGAATCGTATTGAATAAAATTATTGCTTGGTGGTTTCAATATTATGAAAATTTTAGTTGCAAAAAGAGACAAAGTGATAACACAGCTACTTTATGCAACATTTAAAAAATAGCTCTTATCAGAAGAACGCAATTACATCTAGTGGTACGTATGATGTACCAACAGTGAATAGAAAAAATCTTAAATTGATGTTACATTTTATCTAATAAATAAAATTATACTTACGATAGGAATTAAATTTATTGATGAACAAATCAATACAGAACCTCCTTGAAAAATGGATTACGGTCAGGTTAACATTTATTTCGATGTCCATTCCCTTCAGTAAATACAATTTTACTTTTATTGTTATTGTAATTCTTATATTGTAAAATTAATAGCTAGTGCATAGACGCATACTTATTTAAAACCGTATAGAAAAACAGTTAAAAAAAAAAAAATTTAATTTAACGTCTCAATAGTACATTTTTTTTCTTTATTTAAATTGTGATATCAGCTGACAATTTTTTATGTGCAAATTTTTGTTACATATTTAATATCGTTTGTCTGGTCTTTGAAGCTAAGGTTTTTAAATTATAATGAGTATAATATATATATCATATTAATATTAATGTGAAGAAAGAACTTATTTTGTAAACATGCAATATTATTCTAGCAGCTTATTTCGCTATGCATTATTGTATACGTATAATACAAAAAGGAAAATGGTATTTGGTACAAGGTGGTTCAGATAACTCATTAATTAAGGAACATTATTTCTAAGGAAGAGTATGTAAGCAAGCACGGTCGGTCCCCTAGCTATCATCAGTGGGACAGTAGACGACACGCCGCCTACAAAGACTGTCACGCGATGCCTGGGTGCAATTAGCATTAAACAACATGCAGATGCTTGACACGAAACGTAAAAAAAAAAAAAAATTAGAAATTTAAAAAACAAAATAGCAATATAATAATACTTACAATTTGTTTGTTGTTTTTTTAAAATTATAATATTAGAATAACAGACGCAGGAATTTCACCTACAAATAATTTCTAAGTAGGATTGTGTTGTTTGGTCAGCTTGATTTTACGTTACTATGGATACAGATCAACAAGCGATCAATCCGCAGTGCTGTGTTTTAGCTTCACTTGACTCTTGGCGCACGTCTTCAGTCATATGTGATGACGTACGATCATATTAATATGATTTTCCCTTCCAGAAACAGCCGGAAGTGTGTGGGTTTGGGCCCTTTAATTTTGTTTTAAAATTAGGTTCGGTCAGTTTAACTGATGCTAGAAAGCTCATTTTAAAATTTAAATCTTGAAAAGAGGTGCCAATAACTACGCACTTCCGGCTACTTCCGGAGGGAATATCAAATCAATTTTACTGTAGTGGTATGTTTAATATATTGCTGCTGGAATATTACACGAGGATGCAGCACCAAACGCTTTGGCTAATCCATTGTATGAACGTTTGATTAGGAGCCCTGGGGCCTCGTGCTGACAAAAAAAAAAAAAAAAGTTACAGATATTTTTCATATCATGGTTAATTAACTGGATAAGGGTTAAATATACTGATTTTTTAATAAATTAAATTAATTGATAAGCAATTGAATAAAAAATAACCTTATAATTTGATGCAAACTTAATTACATATGTATGAAAAAAGACACAGGGGGATTCACAAAACGTAAAAATACTCATCCTCTTAAGATCATATTTTAAAATTTCATTTTTTAAGTCTCAATTTTAGTTATATTATTTTACGACTCAAATTTTCCTTGAAAATTCGAGACCGAAATGAAATTAATTTGATTTTATGAAGCGTTGTGAATGCCTTCTTTTGTAAACATTATTATTGTAATATTATTATTGGATTGTTGTCAGTGAACCACTTTTCCAGGGTTAGGAAAAGTGCCCTGCATTTAGGAGGTACACCCACGATACCTTAGGGTGCGCGGGTCTTCCTGCATACATGCAGGTTTCCACGGTTTCCTATAGCTAATATGCTATAAAATGGTGGGAGGTTTAAATTAGACCATAACCACTCATATTTGTACGTACGTGTTTGTAATAATATTACGATAAGATTGAATGCTTATACGCTATTGGTATAATATGCCATAATATTTATGCTTTAGTAAGATACCATTGTAAAATAAAAAGAAAAATCAGCTGCAAAAGTATCATGTACATAGACGTTACAATAATTATTTCATGGCTATAACTATACATATATGTACTTATCCTTAATATTTATAAGTTTATGTAGTGTATTAAGTTTTATTATTTTTAATTTACTATTTTTATTAAATTATTTTTATTTTATTTTTCTTCCATTAATAAACGCACGTAATTTTATTATTTTATTAACTTTTTTTCTGTTTGCATTTTTTTTTTTTTTTTTTTACAGGGATACAGCTCCAAGAGCTTACAGCTCGCCGCGAGGTAATGGGCAAGGTGGGTAAAGGTAAAACCTTGCAAAACCTTTACCCACCTTGGGTAATGGGTAGGGATAATGGAAAGGATGGTGGCCACGGTTTGTTACGCGTCCCAGCATTCGCTGAGGTGAGACTGAGGGAACCGTGAAAAAACCTCAGTCAGAACGACACCTCTACTTTTTCTCAATGGACCAAAGTGATGTCCAAAGCCTGAGGAACCACACACTACTGCACTCAGTGCAGTGATGCATTTGTGTGTCACACACAAATGCATCACTGCACTAGGTGGATAGCGAGATGTATTTACCCCATGGAGAAAGCAATTTTTACTTGAAACAGTCACCCATCCAAGTACTAACCACGCTCAACGTTGCTTGACTTCGGTGATCTAACGAGAACCGGTCAATGACCTCATTTTTACCTTACGTTTCTTAATTATTAATATGCTCAATGAATTATCCTGGATTACTATTGCAGTATAATAATGTATAAATATATATTTTGTAAAGATTAAATTTGTGTGTCATGTTTGAACACCATTAATTAGGTTGTTAATATATACGATAATTTGATTTACTTATATTTTAATGTAACTATATCTACTGAACAGTGGAGTAACAATAAATATTACGATTTATTTTTGGGTACACATAATATAGTATATTATTAAATATATATATGAAATATCAAATAATGACATTTTTAAAACGAACGAAATGAGTTTCTCTTTTACAAATTAAAATTACTCTAAAAAAAAAAAAAAGCATTTATAATATATTTTAAACTGATATAAATGAATAGCACACATGTTTGCAATATAATAAAAGATATAACTGGCCGAAGTATAAACACTGTAATTGGAATTGCTGTTGTTAATTAAGCAGAAAAGTTCATCTCATAAGAATTTGTATCATATTATAAACATTTTATTTATATTTTTTTATTTCTCACTAATTTAAATAACATCTGTTTGAATACCACACGCATTGGCTTCTCTTCGTGGAAGCAATGTTTATTATATAGTGGGACTTTATAATAACATGGTTCTCAAATGCTATAATTTTAATATTATAGACACAACAGGCGATAAATAGTAAAAACAAAAAAACTGCGATTTTGCGTACGATAAAGCTATGAGAAGATTGGAATGTGTTCAATCAGTTTAACATAACATCATCATAATATGTATATATGTCATAATATGATATATAATATATATTATATTACAATTATTATATACAATATAAAATATAATTAATTTTTCGTACACGAAGCGAAAATAATCCAATTAAATATTAAGCAAGATTGCAGATGATTAAAGTAGAAATAACTTTGTTATTATTTATTGTTATTAAATGCGTTATATGTAATTTATTTGTAACATGCATTTTTTTTTAATTAGACACTATTTATTATTATTATTATTATTATTTGACATTAAGTTGTACATTAGTGTCCAAAAAAGGCAAAAAAGAATTTCTCTTCTTTAAATTTGGTGGTATACATATGTATGATTTAATAAACACAAGTACAAATTGTAGCTATTGCAACTCAGAAAGTTTAAAACACTAACAGGTTCTCGCTAGATTCTTCTTTATAAAGAGAGCAAATTATTCTGGCAAGTTAATTCTACTTGTGGAATAGTGTCATTGTATTGTCATTAATTAATTATATTATATACGTACTAAATAGACTTCATGGCACAAGACTTGCAGACTTTTTAGAATTGAGGGTTTCGGTAAACTTAATCAAATGATGTATATCAAGTGTATGGTGGGTTTAATATAAATTAACTTTCATCACATTTGATTAGTCATCTTTTCACATAACGAATGTCTTATTATTATAGTAGTGTTATAGCTTTTATTTTCTGTATAGGCTCTATAGTGTCATATAAGAATCTACATTTATTATTTTAATTTATCGATCGAATAGCTTATAGAAAAAATTTAACATTATTATAATAATTCATAATACTTTATGAATAATAGATTTGTTAGATAATATCTTTCGTAAATTGAATATAATTATTTTTGTTTTTCACGATAATTGTTGATATTTGGTGACACATGTATTGTATGCAGTATGATATATATTATACAGTAGTACTGTAAAAGTACTAGCTGTTTCTTTTTGCATTGAAATGTGGAACAACTAAACAACTACAATAAATAAAAATAAATCCCAGTTCTATTTTGCTTATTGCATTTTTAGTTCCACTCCGTCCCACTTAACATAAGATTGATAATCCGTGAAGTAGTGTGGTGTCCATGGGGCAAAGGCCTGCAAATCAAAATTCCTATATACTAGATAGCAGGCGTGGATAAAGGACTAAATTTCGAGGGGTGCTGGCCCCATAAGGCCAAAGTTAAAGAATGGAGTGGGAATGGCCTATATATAATATATATTGCCCATGTTAAATCCAAAATTTCGGAAAAGGCGGGGCTGCTGCCCCCTTCCCCTGGATCCGCGCCTGCTAGATAGGAATCTTGCTGCAGTTGAGAGCGAGGTTTACCATCTTAAAGCCAAAGAGCGCTCGCTGATAGTTTCCGTTCTTGAGGTGGCTCACGGCCTCGTCGTATCGCACACGGCTCTCCGCCGCCGCTGCCCGAAGTTCGCGCGAGCTCCTCGGCTTGCCGCGCGTCAGTCCTCCGGCTGGATGGCTGCTGTGGCGTGGAGCCATGAACCTGCAAACACGCCGTGTACTGCAATTAACCTTTCAGTCACACCCGTTTTAACAAATTGCAACCACTAGTTTTCCATCTTAAGCTGATATTACATGCACTATACAACTTGATACAATTTTTCCTTTCAGGAAAATTTAATCTCCATAGTTACAAACAAATGAATTTCAAGTTTTCTTGCAAGAAAAAATTGTATGCAATAGTAAGAAAAATTGTATTTGTAATACCGGCTTTATATTAAAATTTTAATTTTAATACAATATAATACTTACATATAGCATAAAGTCTGGTAGTAAACCCTGCCCAGTGTACGCTCCAATTCAAATAAAATTTACTACCCAGCTATGTTAATAAGGCCTGATGTGACATTTTTATTTGAATGGAGTGTACACTTTCTGCAAAGAATCGACTTTATGTCAAAGTACATAAGACAATTGTGTGCATGCAGAAAACTTACACAGTTAAGGGTTTACAGACAAATTTAAACTTCGATTTAAACGATAAACTATTTTTAGGCACCATGCAGAAATCACACAACAACCATCTTATATATTAGCATCTATTGCTTTCAAAATGATGGCTTGGGAGGAATATGACTATAACTTTGTAGAAACCAAGATGGACATAAATATATTGGTCCATATCACATACATGCATGAAGCAATAATTTTAATTTTTTAGCATTACTGCATGCATGGGAACGTAAATTTCATATTTATTTCTTAATACATGGATTCCAATTTTTATTCAGTTTCCTTGTATTATAGATTTACTACTTATTTATTACATTATTTGCCGAATGAAGTATAACAGACCTTTATGTCATGCTTTGATAAATCCAATATAATATTATGACATTATAACAATAACCATATTATTTCAACGTCCACGCGCGTAACAAGTTTCAGACGGAATTGATAATACTCCAAGTTATAATATATTTTCTCCGGAAGAAGGCAAGAAGCCAGAATTAAGTATTCTGACTTTTAATATTTTATTTCAGCGTTGCAATTTCACACATATTATATTTAATTCAGTATTTCTACTGCAAAGACATTGCAAAGTTTCAAGACTAAATTACGTACGTACATAATAATGGTTACAAACTTCACACTTCCGGCTACTTCCGGAGAGAACATTAAATTAATTTGACAGCAGCTACATGCACTTTATTATTGTTGTATACGTCATCTTTTTAGTATGTAACTAGAGTAGGTTAAGAAGGTTTATTTACGGTTATTTGTATATATGTTTGCCATGTACAAAAATAAAAATCGAGCAATGCTACAATAACATTATGATTTTCCAATATTATATTAGTGTTCAAAATAAAAAAAAAAAAAAAAGATCGATGCTATAGCAATAGTTTAATGCAAGTCAATATTTCAAAGAAGTAGATTTTTTTCTGCAGAATAGATTTGATTAAATTATTATATACAAGACCGAGAGAGCTACGTCATCGCGGTATAACCTACATTATTATAATAAAATAAACTCACGTAAGAAATTCTAAAATTAGATAAACTTTTTATAATTTAGAAATTGATGAATTATATAACATTATATTTCTATTTGAAAGAGCATAGAATTTTTTACTATTATTATTATTTTATTATTATTGCGTACAACTTTAAATATACTATTATCATAAAAAATCAATATCTAATAACTTTATTCAGCGATTTTTTAGATGGGGAAATAAAA
Organism: Siphlonurus alternatus; assembly: GCA_949825025.1. NCBI lineage: Eukaryota > Metazoa > Arthropoda > Insecta > Ephemeroptera > Siphlonuridae > Siphlonurus > Siphlonurus alternatus. Next base: position 65,962,586 of record OX463788.1, on the reverse strand, counting down.
GTTATAATATTTTTTTTTTCATAAAATTATACAAAAAAGCAGAGGAAAAATAAAAAAAATAAATTATTGTAATTCTAATATTGAGCGAGCTGATTCTCCTCTCCCTGTTTTTCTAATGCATTAAGCTTATGAAGCGCACGCAAAGAAAGGGAAAAAATAAAATAATGTCTCAGTTGATTTACATCGACAAGGCATCCCATGAGTGACGTCACCATTTGTGTTACTCCTCCCTACCTTGAATGTTACTGCCATTTCGATAATCAAAAAAATAAAAATATAGCAAAAATGTATAGAATTTATATATTTTGTGATTTATAGAACACATCGTAAAGAAAATATTTACGTCTTTTATACACACATTTAATAAGGATATCAACTGTTATAGTATTTATTGGATTAAAATATTTAAACTTTAAAATATTGTCTTTAGTATAGGTTTATAAAAACTGATAATGTTTGTACAATTCAAGATAGCAAGAACGTTACCTCAGCCTAATTATCTTGAGTTGCAGCTGATAAATGACTAACAGAGGATAACGTTTGTGGTGTACCGAGATGTATTTTGGCACGTTCGTTTATATTTTCTTCACAACGAAGTCAAACTGTCTATAGCGAACTCTGTATCATGCTAATATATAAATTTTATGAAATAAGAAACAAATATGAACTTAAATATATACAAAGGCTGTGTTTAGTAAGGACATCAATCTGTAAATGGTATACTCGAGTGTTAAATTTAATATTTGTAAAAATGAAAAGTGGATACTCAAAATAGACTTGAATTATTTCATCTCTTTGTTTCCTCACTTTATGACGTTCATGCAACAAAATGTAAACCTACAATATAAATATTCTGTTTTGTATATTGTTGACAATAAAAATTATTTTTATTACTTTTAAAAAATATAGAAGGTATATGTAACATGTAACCAAAAGCAACACCATGCTCAAATTTGTATGAAAACTTCCTTTATTTGAATGTAACTTTACATTAATATAAATTGTTTGTTATATTTGTATCATCAAATTGGTTCTCGATTTATCTGTTTGACGTAATCGACACAAAACTGTCTATAATTTTACTAAATTGTAATGTCCTTGTAGCTGCAGCATGCACTTAAAGGTACGTGGTGATTTATGCAGTTGCATTCTTTGTCGTGACTGCTCGTATAGTTTATAAACATGTAAACTCCAAGCATTTAAATAACTCACTCCAATGCTATAATACATATCAGAAACTATGTATTATAGCATATCAGAAACTAATACATATGTAAAATTCGTATTTATTTGCAATATAATGAATGCAAAATATTTCAGAATGGAGACAACTTGAGCTTGGGGGAGGAGGGATTTATTAAAATATATAGTATATCATCGTGACTACTCAAGTATTGCAAGATAATATATATATATATATATATATTGTTTTAATGATTATCCGCAATTGTGGATATGTAATACGTGTCATTTTTTATACACTAGAGTAGTGTGCAAAGATCGATATTTGAATGCAGTGTAGTGTACGTACTGTACTGAATTGTAGGAACAGCATCAACTTCTCATTAAATTTTGTGTGCACCTATCAATCACCAAACAATTTTGTGTTATACAAATTTCCTCCGTTATCATTCACATGCATATTGAGTTTATAATATTGTCTGTATTATTTTTTAATCACCTCTTGTCTTTTGTTTAAATGTAACACCTAATTAACTAAACAAATGTAAAAACTGCCCTTTTTCTAGTCACATTATTTCTTCTACTAACACGCAATATGTCCAAACTTAATTATAAATAAGTTTGGTAAATTATCCATATGATTAGTACAACATATCAAAATGAGAATTTAAAAATAAACTTATAATTAGAGAATGATTTTAGAAACAGTTTGTTTTGTTAGAAGCGAGGTGTCAGACAAAATGGAAAAAAAGGTAGTGTGGCTAAATTTTTGAATTAATATTATCATGCAAGTTATTGCACATTCTTTTACTTCCTTCAATACAATAATTGTCAACACAGTCAGTCCTTGCAGAAAAAAAAATTAACATGCGTTTTTATTTTTTATTATAAATTAGATTGCAAAATTGACAATCATGATTTCTTTTTAGCTTGAATTTTAAGGCAGGGATAATCGAGTAGGAAAGAATGATGACCATGCAGCATTCGCTGAAATGTGACTAAGGGAACCGTGGAAACCTCAGCCCAAACGGACACAATTTCTTTTTATCAGTAGACGAAAGTGAGATCCAAAGTCTGGGGAACCATCATACACAAGTGCATTGGACGGAAAGTGAGATAAATTTACCTCATCGAGGGAGTAACGTAATTTTGCCTTGAAATGGTCACCCATCCAAGTACTAACCACACTTGACGTTGCTTGGTCTTCACTTCAGTGATATAACGAAAATTAAATTGATCAATGCACTCCATCACACTAGACTCTCATGGCAATATGCTAATACCTAATACTCTTGTTGATTAAAAAAAAAAAAGGGTTGTATATTGCACTGGAGTACTGTACAAGAAAAAAAAAAATTAAAAAAAAAATAAAGACTGATAAAGTTTGATGAGATTTCCATGCTTAGATAATAGTGATTTAATTCAGTTGCATTGCAGACGTCCCTTGTCTCAATATTAGCGTAATATAGAAATTAAATCTCTTCTTTTTTTTTCTTTTTTTTTTAGCAAAAATGTCATAATTATAACCATGCCATTAAGTCAAATGAAACAAATACAACATTATACATTAAAATTTCAATACAATATTTTTTATACAAGTGCATTATTCAGATCTCCTACCTTTTTTTTAAGTACTGTATGTTAGGTTGCCTCAAGTTAGGAGTGGTTATACCCCAAGCATTAGAGTGAGATAGGGTGGAGGGTTTGGGGAGGTAATTTCACAGCGTGGGCGAGGATCATTGCGTGACGTCAAGTTAGTAGTGTATTCAATCTATTCTCTGCTCGGATGCGCGCGGGGGTGCCGACTAATAGCTTTCTGTGCCGTACCTCTCCACAACCTGTACCCTCGTACAATGGTACCTTAATTCTGAAGCTACACAGCTCATCAAATACTACAAAAAAACTAAGGATACTTTATATAGATAAAAACTCCCGCTCGTAACTGTGCAAGATTCTCTTTGTAATCTATGTTTGTTTACAAAGTTGTGAAAATAATTTCATCATTTCAACTATTTCAAAATTAAACAAAACTTCCAGGGAGTGATGTAATATCACGTACCGTAAAGCACAAACAAACAAACAATTACAACAAACGTTACGATTACTTGCATATTCCTGCAATTTAATTGCATTCAGCTTTCTATACGTGGACCACACTTGGTCGCGCGTATATTTAAAACGAAACTACTTAAATGAAGTGAACTATAATAAAAATACCTAAAAGTTCATGAGCATGTTTTCTTTGGAGACGATTCACGAAAGAATTATCCAGGTTTTTATTCGCGTTTAGCTTAACCACGTTTAGCCAGGCGATTAACACGTAAAACAGCTAGGTATAGTTTAAACATGGTTAAGCTAAACGTGGTTAAAACCTGGCTAACTTCTTCGTGAATCGCGCCCTTTATGTATATAGTGACACAAACATCTCACAAAACATCTCATTAAAAAAAAAAATGAGTAGTGAGAATTGTAATAATTGTTATCTCATTATTAATTCAATTTTAATTATTATGAATGAAAATATAATGAGTTATAATTTAATTAATGAAAAATGTAAAAGTAATTATAATTGTTACTATCATCAATTCACTGAATTGATCATTACACCATTTGACTGTTAAATTTCTTACTTTTGTGTTTTCAGCTCTCCTTTTTAGTGCAATGTTATTTGGTTAAAGAAACTCCCATTACTGCTATATATTACTTTTTGTGACCTGATTATTTATAAAGGAAATTACATTATAATATCTATATTTAACATTATATATTTAGGTTATTATTTATTGTGCTGGTGTTTTGTTATGATGGGCCAAGGTAAGCTGATCGATCATGGAGTGACAAAGGAGGGAGGGGGGGGGGAGTTAAAGCAAGCAAGTCTTAGCAGTAATTGTGTTAACATAAGCACACCGCCGTGACGGGGAAAGAAACTCAAAACCAAGATTCTTACATAACTCAGACTGAATAAATGCTATATATCAGATTGAACAAGAGTGTTAAATGCTGTCGTCAAACGCCTAGACAAGATACTATATAGGCACTTTGTTAAGCTTCAAAGCGAAGTGGGTTGCATATATGTAATAATAATCAGCAAGGGGACAATTAATATTTTATATATTAAGAAGTTCATTTATACTTTTTTATATCTGACTTGACTTGATGCATTTCAACGGAACCAACGCTATATTTCGGCTTTACAGTTGGAGAGTACCGATGCCTTGCGGGCACAACAAGTTAAATTAGGATTAGGTGACAGAGTGACGATAATATGGTAACAGTGCTCATAAATTACCGATAAAAAAATTATCATATCTGAATCACCATTATAGACGATACAACATCGACATTGCCACATTTCAGTTCTCAGCAAAAGATTTTGTGTCTGTGTCTCGCCACTGTAGAAGGAAGTATCAAGAAAGGACTGTACAAATAGTATAAAAATCAAACAATTTTATGACTGTAACTATTTTGTTTTATGCATGCAATATAATATTATGAAATGTTATATTTCAATGACTACCATTCAAATGTAAATATTGCTATATATAATTTTACCATAAATATTGCTATAATTTTTCCCATAGTATGTCCTATTTATATATACCATGCACCACACTGCCGTTTTCAAGACTTAAAAATTATTCTGTATATTTTCGAGTTCAATGCACAAAAATTTGTTGACATCGATGTGAGTTCATTAAATTTCGTTTTATTACAATGATATTATACTGTATAAACATATCTCCATACAAATTATACACACGTATAGTCTAAATTAAAATTAAAGGTTAATTTTTTTAATCCATTCTCTCCTGCAATCAAAACATCACAATACACTTTTGTTGAGGTTGATAGGACATGTGGCAATTGTTAGCCGAGGGATATTTATAAACAATGATCACTTTTAATATGATAAAGTATGATATAGTGTGATAAATTTTAGTGTGATAATAAGTTAAAATGCAGAAGTAAAATTATGGTCCATGTATTTTTTATGTCTTCAAAATATTTATCTTTGAGTAAAAATCTTGATGTTTTATTGTGTCATCTAGCAGCTTAAATAAAGACTCAAACACTTTAAGAAATAACCAAATAACCATGTTTTTGTTTATACATGTCCACCACTTGGGGTTATCATATCAATATTTCTTGTATTTGTTTCTGATTCACTTTATTTCGTCTAAAATTTAATATTATTAATCATGCAGAAAACGTTGATTAGTTTAATATTCTTTTAGTCATTACACTGAAAATCTTGCTGTGTGTCCCTGAACATTTTTTTATTATATTATAATATATATTCTAACTATAAGTTACATAACTTCAGTATTCGTGTCATTGTATCTTAATTTTACTTTTTACCTTGGTCGGCAAAACTACTGCCTTTTCTTCCCCTGCAAATACTTAACTGGCTCGCCACACTAGCACCAATTTGAATAGCAGTGCCACGCTGAGCCATTACAGATTTACTTTACATCGTAAACTTGTGTTGTACAACGCTAGACAGCACGAACTTTACGTCTTCCTGGTTTGCTGAAGAAGCAACGTTATTTGAAATTACAATTTTGAGAGAGGTAAACTGTCCAGTCTAGCAATCCCAAAACAATTCTCAACACGTCTTCTTAGACTTTGTGATAACACCCACAACTAGAGCAGAAGTAACATTGGTGATGTTCTGAAGTGTACATACATTAATTTAGACACGACGTATATACACTATAGTGGCGAGTTTGCACGTGTGTTGCGGCAAATATTTGTTTTTTGTGACTGCGAAATAAATCATAATCGTCATCGTTTTACCTTATTCTGTGCGTGTTATAAATTATATTATAATTTATGACCATAATCGCAAAGTTGATAAAGTTTATTAAAGAATACTCATAAATAATACACAATTGTAGTCATGAAAATGTTATATAAAATTGATTGCTCTATTAGTTTCAGAGTCGTCTTTGAAAAATAATTTATTACATTTTTTTTTAGTTTAAAAATATACGGAAAAAAAGTATAATAATCTAAACATATTTTTCTGTATTAACTCAAATATAATCTGCATTTATTTATTTTTTTATTGTTCTTTAATTAAATACAATGTACAGTCGTCACCTCGGAAATTTTCTCATTGCCGCCTTCTTAATCAACATGCCCCGTAAGACTAACACAAGGCATGCATGCATGTGGTAATTAACAATTAAGGCTGCAATTTTAGAAAAATTTCCAAGGCGATGAGTGTACATATGGTTTTATAAAATTTGTAGTAATTTTCATACAATTAAATTTTTTATTTCAATTATCTGATGGTAAAAAAAAAAGTATAAATAACTAAATAATTCGAAATATTATGAATAAATAATAATAACAGCTCGGGTAAATTTACTATAAATATTGTGCATCAGCGTTATGAAATATCAATATAATCTCCGATTGATAATATTTGCGAACGAATGAATTTAATAAAAAATAGTTTTAAGGTTATTGAGAATGTTAGTTATCTTTATGTATGATGAGAGAAATTTCTTTAAAACGTCGAATCACATTGCACTGCTGATGTTTGCGCGACTTCAATTAATTACTTTAGATGTCAATTAAAAACACGTTCCTACATAGCTACAATATTAGCATTAGCACTCATTAATCATTAAAAGATAACAGAATTTTAGACCTACTTTGCAAAGATACAACTTTTTTTTTTACATGTGCGCAAAACTTTATTTTGATAAAAAAAAAAAACATCCAAAACTTTCAAAAGCATGCAATAAAATTTAGGTAAATGAAGTCATCTTATTAATTTTGTAACATACACACTTTTTTTAAACCCTCAATTAAAAATTAACAATAAATTAAGTGAGCGTTAATGATAGTATTAAAAAGTACTGCAGGTTTATAAAATAACAATTAATTATCATAATTCATATTGCTGAGAATACAATTAAATTGTTGTACTACCTGTCGAGTTTTTGATGCGCTTGAGATGAGACAGGCACTACATAAAGTCAATTGACACACTGAGCCCGCCAAGTTTATTAGAAGGTTTATCAAAGTCGCAAGCTGCAATGGGTTCATAGCAAAAGAATGCTCGTGCGCATGCGATAGCTGAGCGCGCGGATCACTCATCATTTTACCATGAAATATCCATTGGACATTGGGCTTTATTGAATCAAACTTTTAGATAAAAAAAAAATCGAAAATACATAATATTATAATACACTTTATTTATATATTTATTGAACAAACTGAGTAATTGTACTGTACAATTAGCATGTACGCGTAATATTACAATGCTAATGTTTAAATTAAAAAAAAGGAGGAAGCAGGTTTCAAACGTGACCTTTACCACCAAAAAAATAATTTATTTTTTACAATCATCTTTTCAGAGTCAACTCAACACAATTGATCCAAAATTATTCTATATTTGATGCCAAACAATAATAACGCACTTAAATATTAAAAACTCAATTTGAATTCAGTAACTTTTATTTTCATACTAAGAATTTTTTAGGATTCAGCACATTAAACGGCTTAATTGAACCTTATTTCGAGTACTTTCGCAGTTTCCAGCACAAATTTAATTGAACAGTTAATTTAAGTACAAAAGTTGTCCTTAGATTAAGTATCTAAAAGTTTAGTGTGATTAAGTCAGTCTAATATTCACCAGGTTGGTGTTGTTGCATGGGATGTCAATTTGCTCCTGCAAAACAAACAAAACTTGAGTCATGTATATAATATATATATATATATATATACATATATAATATATATATATATATATATATATATATATATATATATATATATATATACATACATATATAATATATATATAATCTTATTAATATGCTAACCATTAATTCTTATAAACCAATTGATGAACGTCATCATGCAATCATTTCTTTATTTACTCTGATGTAATTTCAGTTATTCTGAGTCCAAATCAAATCATTGTATATTATTATTGTCATATTTGTGCTCTATTTGCTATAATATAATTATATTTTGTCATCTTGTCAAAAAAGTTAAAAAGACAGTTTGCAGTGGAATTATGTGTTTAATTGTATCGCTGGAATACAAATAGAGACACAACATTGTAGGAAACCTCCGAAGGGAACATTAATCAATTTTACTGTAGGAGAAAAGGCTTACAAGAATATGACACTGCTTTCAGTAATAAAATATATTTAATAAGTATTAATAGTTTCTGAATCGCAATAGAATGATTTTACATTACAAAAAAATATTGAATAAATAATGAAAAGAGAACAAAACGTACTGAATATCTATCTCTTTAAAAGTGTCAGTGAAGAGCGAAAATAGAAACGTTTTTGAATTTATAAAAACTTAAAACCTTTATTACTGTTATATGGTTTTTGTTTTAGTATTTTTAGTGGAGCAATTTATGTACTTGCACTGGGAACTATAATATAGGCAAATAGTTGGTCATGAAAGTAATGCAGGTTGTGCAGTTTACAGGCTCAGGCACAATTTAAAATGAAATGATAATAAATGAGGTTGAGCGTGGCGCAGTGCATTGACCGGTTCTCGTTAGATCATCGAAGTCACGCTACGTCGAGCGTGGTTAGTACTTGGATGGGTGATCGTTTCAAGTAAAATTACGCTGCTCCCTCCCTGGGGTAAATTCATCTCGCTTTCCACCCACTCCACCCAGTGCAGTGATGCACTTGTGTGTGGTTCCCCAGGCTTTGGACATCGCTTTGGTCTATTGAGAAAAAGTAGAGGTGTCCGTCCTGACTGAGGTTTTCCACGGTTCTCTCAGTCTCACCTCAGCTAATGCTGGGACGCGTAACAGGCCGTGGCCATCATCCGTTCCCTAGCTACCTTATCCCTTACCCATTACCCCGCCGCGAGCTCTAAGCTCTTAGGGGTGTATCCTTGTAAAAAAAAATAATAATAATAAACAAAATTAATAATACATCTTATCAACCTTATCAGGCGCGAATCAGGAACCAAATTTTGGGAGGGGCTGTCTCCATAAGGCCAATGTTAAAAGAATAATTTGGAATTGGGGAAATGCCTATATTGTTCATGTTAAATCATAAATTTAACCCCCCTCCCCCCCGCCCCCAGCTACCCCATTGGATCCGCGCCTGTTCTTCATGTTTGGTGCCTCCTGTCTCCCTGACTTGCTTTTATGTATTCATCCATGAGGGAATTATAATAAATAATAATTTGATTAATTAATTGATCACAACATTATAGAGAAAAATAATTAAAATTAAGGGTGCAAAAACTTTTCCTCCTATTGGCGTCATAAAGTTAGTGCGAACCTAGTGGTAACTGCTGGAACTACGTGCGTCTGGTGAGGATTGCTGTATATGATTAACATTGTAAAATCATGTAAATGCTCCGTCAGCAGCCACAGCATAATTTTACAGAAATGACAACACCATAAATAGTTGTCAAATACTTTCGGACAAATATAAAACAAAAAAATATTTCAACTTCGTAAGTGATTTCTTTCCTAAATATTTGATAATTTTTGTGATTCTCCCCATGCTATAAGTATTGCTGTATCCTCGATGCAAAGTGCAAAATTTTCAGACGTCAGCGCCATCTCTTTTGGTCCTTTATGTCCTCTATATAGCTTCTTATAATACCTCCACGCAGCAATACCAATTTTTGCCTGCATACGCCGCCCCTGCACATTGAGTTATGTAAAGCATGGCATTTATAAAAATAAATGTTATATAATAAAAAATAAATCAATCGAAGCAAGTAAATTTTATTTTATTCATATATACATTCACATATATGTTAATAAACTCTACTTATAAGAGAAAACAAATCTTGAAAACAAAACAAAACAAAAACAAAAAAAAAATAAAAAAATAAGGGGGGATCGGATAGGAATAAATTTTGACACTACTTATTTACTAGAGCAAAACAGACAAATTATCCAATGAACTCTGTTGTTTTATTGGAATGTTTTTGGCAGAAATTTAACCCACGATTATGCAGTACAGTATTTAAAAAGGCTGTTAAGCATTTTATACATAGTTTAAAGCTGTTGGTTGATTGACTGAACACTGAACATATGTATGGTTTGTTTATATAATAAAACTAAAAACATGAAACAAATAAATACACAAATATTAGTAATAATTAATTTACCATTTTATTTATTATATTTAAAAATTTTAAACGGGAATAAGTTTTAAACATTAAATAAAATTTTCCTCAACTGAAGTTAATCAACAAAAATTGAAACAAGCTCGAGGTATAGACTTTGGTGACCTCTATTATACTACAGACCCCAAGTTCACGGCAGCGGAGTTGTAAATTGTGACGAGAGTGCAGGCGACGATGAGTGCAACAAAAGCAGCCGCTTGTGACGTTTCTGCATACTTCTCCTCGCCCATCACGCTCACCGCAAGCTCTGAGCAACAATGCACCGTCAGTCATTGACATTGTCTTCAGGGGCTTTCACACAATCAACTGTCTCGTCAGATCACCGAAGTCAAGCAACGCCGAGCGTGGTTAGTAGTTGGATGGGTGACCATTTTCAACAAAAACCACGTTTCCCACCCAGCGGTAAATCATTAAGCTTTTCAACTATGTGGTTCCCCTGGCTTTGGCCGGACCATTGCACTTCATTGACAGAAAGCTGTAGCGTCCATCCTGGCTGAGGTTTCCACGTTTCCTTCAGTTGCAGGCAAATGCCGGGAGGGATTGCAAGGTCGTGGCTACCCCCGTTCCGGAAGAGCCCACGAAACGCTCAAGTTAGGGTTTCGGAAGGTTCGGGGTTTCAAAGTAGTTTGTAATTAGTAAGTATATGTACCCAATATATTATAGGGTTTGATTGGAAAAATGTTAATGAGAACAATAGAGGACATACACAAAGCAATTTGACCCCACTTTATTAAATATAGGATAAAGTGGGGCTTAATAATATATTATGTAAGTGCCTTGTGAATGCTCTTCATTATAAAATTATTTCACTTTATAAAAACTTTTTGCATTTTTATATATTTTGAAATTAAATTAATTAATGAAATATATTACAAACAAATAAATCTGCATTTTTTGTAAAACAACAAATTATGGTAAGTTTCCCTGTTTCTTATATATATAAAATAATAGACAATAAAAACAATATTGTCATTAATTGTTGGGGGAAATTTTCCAAGGTGAGTCTGCACGGTGTTAACTATAAGTTTAATTTAATACGGTACAATAACTCTATCAATTAAATGTAGCAGCTCAGACCCAGGCTCGGACTGAGAAGCAAGGGACCAGTCAGGGCCATATAGGCATTAAAGGCACCACCTTGGAAGGTGGACGTTACTAAGGTCACTTTTTTTTTTATACCCTCTGTGTTTAAAAGGGGAGAGGCCAGTCAGTGGGATCGCTGACCCAGCCTTATGGCTAGTCCGAGCCTGAGCTCAGCAATATTTCCTTAAAAAAGTTCGTATCCATTGACTTTAAAAAAGCTCGTATAATGTCTTACTGTAGCGAGAGGCAGCTAGGCAGGCAGACTCTGACGTCACAGCAGCAGCAAGCAACACGTGCGGACGTTGACTGCAGAGCAGATTGTAGCTTAAAGCCTATATTACACAATTCAATTTTTCTGATTATTGTATACAATTTTTCCTTGCAAGAAAATTTCCTCTCCATACAAACAAATGCATGGAGATTAAGTTTTCTTGTAAGGAAAAATTGTATACAATAATCAGAAAAATTGTATCGTGTGTAATATACCGGCTTTACACGCCGGCCTAGCGGCGAGTGTTGTGGCTACATAATACTAGAATTACTTAGCACGGCTATACTACCGAATGCAACGCGAGAATAGTCATAACAAAAATGAAATTTTAGTGTCGGTTCATTAAATAATACTCAAAAGCCGCCTCCTTAAGTTCCTAGTAACCTCGTCATCCAGTCACCTTACTCCTCTCATTGTAATAAGAGTTGTCGGGCAAGAGAGCGTCTGTTCTCCAGCCCTCACTGACCGCCCTCCGTCCCTGTCTACAAATTCTACTCCTTGAAAAGACAAGCTTGACATACGGGAAAGTAACTAAAAAATATATATTATCACCAAACAAAGGCTGACGACATGAGTGCAGCGCAGGTCACCATGCATGCAGGGTGGTGATCGAGTCTCACGTAGGTGTGAGGTGGTCACGAGAAAGTGCAGGTTGTTACAAAATTTAATCTACAGCTCCTGTTTTAAATCAAACTCAATGAATAATATCATGTTTTTAACTGGCATAGATCTCTAGTAAATTTATAGCTTGTAATTAGTTTCAGTTTACATTTTCCTACGGTATCTTTTTTATATTTTGTATTCATTTTTAATAAAGAATTTAAAAACAAAAGAAAATTAATAAATGGTGCCATGACTACACAGTTCCAGATGCTATAATAATTGTAATAATAATTATATTCTATTTATAATATACAGTACAAACTTTGTTGAAAACATTTTTTTTTTTCAAAAAGAAAGGTTATCATCAGCTTTTTATGTTATTTTTATCATCAGGCTATACAAGATGACCCAATCGGCCATCTCGTAAGCTATTTAAGCGACTGATTTGCTTCAAAACCAGACAAGAATTTTTTTCTCAATTGTTTAAATATGCAGGTTTTAATATTTTTGAATATTTTTTATTTCATTACTTAAAATAATTTAAAAGTTAATCCTATAATTATGTTATGAAAGGTAATAATTTTATATATAAATGCCAGCATGTTGATTTTCTACTAAAACACAGGGCAATTAATTTATTAACGTTCTGTTTATCCGCAAAATGTCTCACCAGGTGTGCTCTCTTATTCTCATTACTCTCCTCCTACGAAACATACAAGCTCTATCATGTAGCAAGTCTACTATAAACTCATTGCAAATTCTACTGAATTAGTAACTAAGAAGTAATTAACTTCAATTTGAAAAAAGTTTAAAAAAGTTTACAACTATATTAATATATATATAATGCTATAACCAGACAATCAGATCATATTGCATTATTACTATATTTTTTTACTATATCTTTATACTAGAAAAATATAGACATTAGACATAAGAATGAGTCGAGCTTAAAAAAGAAAATCATCTAAGTGTGGGCGTTGTTGCTTAAATATTAATATATAATATTAGGAGCATTTATAAAATATACAAAATATGTTTTTTACAATGTAACTCTATCTTGCAAATAATCAACAAGTTATATTAGTTTACTCCAACAAAGCATGGCAAAGACAAACAAAATTAAACTCCACTTCTAAATAATTATTTGAAAAACAACTTTTTTCATAATGAAAAAAAAAAAAAAAAATAATAAAAAAAAACTATTTTCTTTAAAAAACCTTTCAGACTATTTGTACATATTTGTTTGAACATAATTATATTTTTACAGGAACTTTTAAAAATGAAATAAGATATCAAGCAATAAAATCCTTATTTAACATATTATGTCGTTCTATATTTTTTATTTAATACAATTGTTTAAGTAAAGTGACACCCGGAAGACAACCGTGACTTAATATAAATATGTCAACTAGGATGCTTGACTAAACAGAAAAAAAAAAGATAAATATAATCGTCGTTCATACACCTCGGGATCGCACGAACGTTTCAGGAATTGCTACTCACAAAGACAAGAAATTGACATTTTTAAAAGTTGGAAGTTCACCATGATTTCATACATATAATTATTATATAGAATGCGTGAAAACACTCATAAGAGTCATATGGTCCCGATTTGTACGTCATTACAATGAAAAACATTATTTAAAATCTTCAATCTTTTTTAAATATATAATTGAGTTGCTGTAAATAATTTTCAAAGACGTTTGTTTGTTCTAGAAATGTAATGACTTTTGTTGTCTGGATCGTCTTGCAGGAATGTTTTCGTATGAAATATATATGAAGCATTTGTTTATTTAAATGTATTTAAAGTAGAATTAACATCCGTTGGCAGAAAAAAAAAAAGAGTTTGTATTTTCTAAAAATAGTTCAAGTGGTTGTCCATATCGAACCACAGTCTAAAAATATGAATGTTCAATGTTGGAATCATATATAAGAGTTTTCTTTATTTTTTTAAGCGACAATGATGTCGAGACTTTTTGTTTTTAATCGGTTTTTGGTTAAAGCTCGAGTCATAGAATATCGCAATATTTTTGTCATGCCACCAAACTCAGTATTTTTTCGATATATTCGGGGGTCATTTTCAAGTAAATTCCCAATGTCTAATGCCTAAGTGGACGTCTAATGCCGTCTAATGACGACGCGTTCACTCTGATTTTGGATTTTTTTACGAACCTATAATATGTGAGATAGATTTTTTTTATTTTGGTTCGATATGGAGGACCACTTGAAGTACTTTTAGAAAGAAAAATAACCCCTACGTTTATATCTGGCAACAGCTTATGTTAAACCTACTTTAAAATATGTACAATACACAGTTGAGATATATTATATTGTTGAGATTCTTAGAACTTGTAATGAAACACCGCGTGACAAATAACATTAAAATATACAAGCATAATATAATAATAAAGCCAACTTGAAATTAAAAATATATATACAAGCGTTTCATTTATAAATGTTATTTTAAAACTAAAAAGCAATAAAACTTTCAAATTAATTTCTTCAAAACATTTTAATGTCTTTTACTAATTAAAATATTGCAATAAATATTTCTGTAATTTATCATCATACTCAAATTTATGTTTCAAATTAAAATTTCATATTACGTTTTAGATTTTTTTTCTTCTCTGGCACATGAAGTTACAATATAATGAAAATATAATATTATTACATGTATTACATCATAAATAAAGTTTATTACTCAATTACGTGTCTATATAAAATTTACATTTAGTTGACGAATGTAGTTAATTTTTCAAATCGTCTAAAAACTTATCTTTGTGCACACACATAAAATTTCCGTAATTTCCGTACATTCACATGTTTGTCTTCTTAACTTTGGCGTACGAATTTTTATTAAGCATTAAGGGTAAGATAAAGCCACCAATGTTAAAAAAAATCCCTCACACAAAAATGAAATGAAACTTCCATGTTAAATTAGACAACTTTAAAAATTCATAACTCAAAAACTAGCTCGTATATGTACACGTGATATTTTAGCCAGTGATGTTAGTCCGCGCATATTCGCGGCGAATATGCGCGCATATTCGCATATTCGCGCATATTCGCGGGCAATCTGCGGCCGCATATGCGCGCATATTGAAAATTGACTTTCCCGCCACAAAAATAGCAATTTAAAACTGGTTAAAACTACAGTAAATGCTACAGAGAGTCTTTTCTTATTTTTCTTGGTATAATCCCTTGCTTAATTAGTGTTTGGATTAAATTAGAGTTAATTAATCATGGAATTAAAGCAATCGGCCTTTCAGGCTGCCGAGGTGCTCACGTGATTTTAATTGCGCGCGGCCGCCATCTTGAAAGTATCTTTCGCGCATATGCGCGCATTTGCGCGCATATTCGCGCATATTCGCATGCGCATATTCGCGGACCAATCTCACATCACTGATTTTAGCTACTGATAGGGGGTGTAGAGGAGAACATTTTAAATTTTTTTCAGAATTTTCGTGTGTGGGATTTTTTTTTAACATTGGTGGCGCTATCTTACCCTTAAGATCAGATCATTTTTTTATGTAATTCATCAGATAAATTAGCAAAAAATTTTATAAGACAAATAATATACAATATATGATAATATGATCGGATACACCAATATGCAGCTAGGTATATCTCAATAAAATTAATTTTAATTTATAAATTATAATTTTATAATTAAATTCTAAGAAACTTCTCGAGAGCTACTAATATGTTTAGTTTAATACCTGCCACGCCTTTTTATTGTAATTATAATACTTATTGACATTCTATGTTTTATTTTGTATTTTGTTGTATTTTGTTTTGGATTATGTTTTTGCTTACATTTCTTCCTCAGATGTTAATGGGCGCGATTCACGAAGCAGTTAGCCAGGTTTCTAACTTTTCTAACCACGTCGTTTAGCTTAACCACGTTTAACTAGGGTTGTTTAACACGTAAAACAGGTATAGTTAAACGTGGTTAAGGTAAACGTGGTTAGAAACCTGGTTAAATCTGCTTAGTGAATCGCACCTAATTTTTTTATTAATTTTATTTTTTTATTTTTTTTATTTTTATTATTATTTTTTTTATTTTTTTTAAAAATATTTAAAAAAAAATATATATTTTATAATATTTTTATAATTACATATATTATGTTACTTAAAAAAGATGATATTTTTAGCTTAAAAATATCATCTGTTTATTTTTTAGCAGTTAAAGGGACACAGGACAATAACGCTCTACGTTCGCCACAAGTTCCTCTAAGATATGGTAATGCTAAAATTGACCAAATTTTAGCTTTTGGTCCACTCCCCAAATTTAAATTAATTAAATAAAAGAGAGAGCCGCAGGGCAAAAAAAATTGCAACATCGCACCGAGTCAGGCTGGGAGGAGCGAGGAGAGAAGGGCTGGTGGAGAGAGAGGAGAGGGGGCAAGCGGTATGTGGCGGGAAGAAACGATGATGACCGATCGATGTCGAAGCACGTAAGCTTCAATAATATGGAAGATTTATATTTTATTAAATAAATATAATATAAAATCTTTAATATATATTTTGGTTCACTATTTTTTTGCCTAACTGAAATCATTAAATCGTCACATAAATATACTATATATGTATATAATCATATGTTATTATATATTATATGCATATCTATCAGGTGTAAAATATATTTCATATAAATTAATAAATTATTAATATATAATGTTGTATTATAAAATTACATAACACTATGTTATCTATAATGTATCATGGCATTAAATATAAAATAAACATAATAAAATACACCTATAGCGGAGCCTAAGAAAAAAAATCAGTTTGTTCTTCTTGCAAACGTCCTAAATATGTTATTATTTTTTAATTATCATCCAATAAAATATGCTAATACACGAAATCAATTAAGTAAGATAATATATCTATCCCTAGCACCACGTGTATGAATTTAGATAAATGTATTTAATGATGTTAGGAATTAACACAATATTATAATATACAAAGTCAAATGTTTTATAAGGTAATTTTTATTATTGTTGTTTTTCCGTCATATATTATGTAAATATATTGCATACAATTATAGTTGAAAAAAAAAACACTTATGTTGTAACAAGACACACAAAATAAGATAATTCAATTATATTAGTTTGGAAAATAAAGTTCTTTCCATTAAATAATATTTATACGTTTACCATTAAAATGGTGTTTGTAAATATTTCTAACCATTTAATATTTTTAATTTATAAAAATTAATTTTGCTTTTAAATATTACAACACAAAGTACTACTACACTCTCTCAACATTTAATAAGAATAAATATAAATGCACCCCATAAATACTATGGACTTTATTTACAAAACTTTAAACAAAACTTAAAATTAGTTAAATAAATAACAATTCGATTTATTTCTTTTTTTATACTGGTGTACAGTACGTACTTCATTAAAAATTTTCCGTTTAGTATAAATAAATAACATTGTTATATTATCACTTTTCAAGGCCTCTCTTTTTCTGCTTTCTTATTTCCCCTATTTCCCCGCCGTCCTCTCTTCCTCTCTCGAGCGCGTGAGGGGATGGGGGAGAGGCAGTGAGGAAGCTGCTGCATGTTGCCAGCGGAGGGAATTGACGTCATCTTCCTCGGCTGGCGCTGCCCCTGGCGCGCTTACCCTGGGGCACTCGCCCCTTAGCAGCACGCATTCTTACTCAGTTAGTAGGTAACGTTTGAATAAAAAATACTTATTTTTAAGGTCCTGTGTCCCTTTAAGTTGACGACACTGTTCAGTGGGTTGTGAGAAGGTTGTTTTTGCAGGCGTTTCTATTGATCTCATGATCTCTCATGGTTCCACTTTCCACTATATCAATGTATCTCCACACTTAAATATACCACTTGGATGCAAAACCCTGTTTTAGCAAAAAGTAAACAAACTCACTCATCTAGTTCATTGTTGTTGTTAAGAGTTATGAGTTAAATTTGAGTCACTTTTGACTGGTAACCTAAAACAGCTAGCGTTCAGTTGCGAATACAATAAAACGAATACCAGCAGTCCAGTACTTTCCCTTCCCATCCCTTTTGATTTTTTTTTATTAAATCATTAATTAATAGACCACTTGCAAAACCCTGTTTTAGCAAAAAGTATAAATAAACTCACTCATCTATTTCATTGTTGTTGTTGATTGTGTGTGTAAATTTTGTTTATACATGGGACCTTATGGGAAATTTACGATTTTCATACACAGATTTCTATATTACAAACGTACGACTCGAAAAATAAAAATATCACCAAAATCTGCGGTTTTTGGCACTTTGTAATTCTGAAATGCAAATAATAGGAAGAAGTTTTCTTCATTTCAATATCTTAAAATTCAATTATATATAATCCGTCAATTACATGGAGTAAGTACTGGGTGCGATTCATGAAGCCGTTAACCAGGTTTCTAACCACGTTTAGCTTAACCACGTTTAACTATACCTGTTTTACGTGTTAAACCACCTAGTTAAACATGGTTAAGTTAAACGTGGTTAGAAACCTGGGGGGTCTTCAAATAACACAAATTACAACAATCCTAAAATTAAGACAGTCTTAGCGTATTCTTTATTGTTGCGCTAAGACAGTCTTAGGCTAAGTTTAGGTTAAGTGGTGTTATTTGAAGACCCCCCTGGCTAACTACTTCGTGAATCGCGCCCAGATAGCTTTAAGTAAGCTCCAGAGTTTGTTGATTATTGCAACAATTATAAAATAAAAATCAACAAACTCTAGAACTTATTTAAAGCTATTTATACTTACTTCATGTAATTGACTGATTATGTATAATTTGAAATTTATAATATTGAAATGAAGAAAACGTCTTCCTATATGTGCATTTCAGGAATTTGGCCAAAACTGCAGATTTTGGTGATACTTTTAGTTTTAGAATCGTACGTTTGTAATATATTGAAATCTGTGTATGAAAATCGTAAATTTCCCATAAGGTCCCATGTATAAGCAAAATTTACACACACAATCAACAACATGCAATAATGAACTAGATGTGTGAGTTTGTTTACTTTTTGCTAAAACAGGGGTTTGCAAGTGGTCTATTAATTATTAATTAATGATTTAATAAAAAAAATCAAAAGAGATAGGAAGGGGCAAATGCTGGACTGCAGGTATTCGTTTTATTGTAATCTCAACTGAACGCTAGCTGTTTTAGGGTACCAGTCATAAGTGATTCAATTTAATTTTTTTTTTTTTTTTTCAAGGATACACCCCTAAAGAGCTTACAGCTCGCGGCGGGGTAATGGGTAGGGATATTATTCCCAGTTCTTCGCGGACCCGACCTCTAGCATATTGTATAAAATTTTGTGAATCCGTTCCAAACCGGGAGCGACTATGGCCTACAGAAAATCATCCCAGCATTCACCTGATTGCAACTAAGGAGACCATGGAAACCTCAATCAGGATGGTCGGCAATTAATGGAAGAAGCTATTCTCCTCCCGGATGCACGAGTGGGTGTTCTTCAAGCAACTGTCAAGTGAAAAAGTTTGATGATGTCTGGGATCGAACTCACGACCATTCGATTAAGAATTAGATGCATGTCCGCTTTATAAATAACTTCTAACCAGGAACAAGGACCATGCCGACTCTAAAGTCGGGACCATTTATCTTTGGTTTAACGTCACGTGACCCTTCCATTAGAATTATATTGGAGGACAGAGGAAAGGTTGATGACGTCACGTGACCCTCCCATTAGAATTATATTGGAGGACAGAGGAAAAGTTTCGTGACGTCAAACCAAAGATAAATGGTCTCAACATTAGTAGGGACACCATAAAGTGCTCCACCTCCAATTTTCAGGGATGGACTGGTGGGGGACTGGGGGCAGGGTCTGGGCAAAGTGGGGGGAGTGGGCGTCGGGGGAACTGGAGTCAAGTTCTGAGATGAGAGTTGCAGCGAGTCACATCCCCAGTCAGATATTAGTCAGTGAAGCTGTTGAGGTTTGTGCAAAATATCAGCAGCCTGCTGCCATGGGCAGCCTTATTAGCAGCCGCGGTGTGAGCAACAAGATGGATTCAGAGTATTTAGACGATGATGTTGTGGGTGAGTATAATGAAAATAATTATAATAGTAATAATATATAATTGAATAAATATAATAAATAAATTCAGTGAATAAACTTTTTTAAAAATTAAACAACAGTCTGTATTGTTCATTTAGAATATACTTACCATATTGTACTATGGTATTATGTGTATGTTGCGCATAAGTGCATAATTAAGTCACCGTATGATTATTTTTTTAACTGTTATGTAAAGTTTCACCATATATGCCATGCATGCGCTCTGTACGTCACTATAAGTGTTTGACTGAAAATTAAATAGAAAAGAAAGTCTCAATTCGAAAATAAGAAAATATATAATGAAATCAAATACAAAAGGAAAATCTTGTTGTTCATTTAGTTTAAATTTGATTTTGTATTATTTACCCCTCTTAATCATAACGGTTTACGGTTGCAATACATGTATAATATGATATTATATATCTTTTATGATACAGTACATTTATGAATCATACATTATCCATCTGCTGTTCCATATATTCTCTATAGGTAGCTAGGTAATAAACAGAAAATTTATTTATTCGAGATGATACCGATCGATACCATATTATTTTTGTTCAATTAGTTAATTTTTCTCAAACATAATGTGTAAGAAAATTTCAATAAGCATAATTGGGGACTGCATGGATTTATAACTTTTAATATTCTCTAATAGAGTATAATAATTATAGAGGACGAAGAGGGGAGAAGAGAGGCTGTCTATAATGGGTCTAAACACAATTCATTTCAATTTGTTTTACAATTAAAATTTTATTAAATAATCAAAATGTCTTATTATTTATACTGACATTTAATCGAAATGTTATGTTTTTTTAGGGATATTTTAAATTTTTGAAATTAATTAATTCAAAGTCAAGGGAAGAAAATTTGTACCCTCATCAATTTTTTTTTTATTTTGAAGTTTCAATTGTGAACCAATTTCAATAAAGTCAAAATATATTTATATAAAACATTTCTGATTTAATGGTAGTGTAAAAAAACAATATTATTCGATAATTTAATTATTGTATTGCATATTTGCAAATAAAAAAACATTAGAAATACATAAGAAGGCCGGGGGTCAAGGGGATGAGTGCTTTTACCGTCATCTTAATTCTAGATTAAAATAGAATATTACATAGCAAATATTGAAACCATTATTTATTTATTTATTTATTTATTTATTTATTTATTTATTTATTTATTTATTTATTTATTTATTTATTTATTTATTTATTTATTTATTTATTTATTTATTTATTTATTTATTTATTTATTTATTTATTTATTTATTTATTTATTTATTTATTTATTTATTTATTTATTTATTTATTTATTTATTTATTTATTTATTTATTTATTTATTTATTTATTTATTATATTTATTCAGAAAACAGACTACAGTATTAAAATGTAATACTGCAAATTATTTAACACCATATAAAATTATAAAAATTATTAAATGTTTTTAAAATCTGTACACAATTTAAACCATGTTGAAAACCTCATAACTTTTTTTTTTTTTTTCATATTCCCTCATGAATGCATAAAAAAAACAGAAGAAAACATAAAACATTAAAGTCAGACGCAGGAGACGCCAAACAGTCCATAAATAACCTAACACGTAAAGTGCATGGTAACCTTGTGAAACATAGTAAAAATAAAAACTTATTAACGAGAGTAAATATAGTCACATTTTGCAAATGCAAAGTAAACTATTACCGAGAAAATTAAATGTATTACTATTACATTTTTTATATACATGTGCCTTAAATTCAGTTTACCATAAAACATTGTACCACTCATGCAATGACCGAAACTCCAGAGGCAAAGAGTTCCATAACAAGCAAACTTTTACAAAAAATTATTTGAGGTGAGCCTCTGAACTTATAATAATTATAACATTGGCAAATATTACTAAAATATATCATTATAATAACTTAAAAAATACTTTCAGATTTTTTCGAACATAGGGAATTCTTTTTAAAAATATTATTTAACAGTTTGTTCTTGAGGACCAAAATGAAAAGTTAAACATTTAATTGATACCGTGGCTGTTTCCATGGTCAGGAAAAACGGTACAAATCTGGAAATTTCGTAACACAATTAAGTTTTCAAGTTCTATTCATTAATGTAATAAATAATATTAATGTCGATATTATACTCGGTTAATCCATTGGCTTCATCGTATTACACATATTAGTCATATTACATGTCATATATATTACACTACACAGAATACTATGACTAAAGCAAAGCATAAATTATATTTGCTTTTTATTGCGTTATACGAGCTGCATGGCTGTAAATGAAGTCGCCTTCAGTAAATCTATGTTTATATAGTAAATCACAGTGAATTGAACTAATAAAATAATTATCGTGTAAATAAAGGTCAGAAAAATTTAGTTCTACAATTATTAACAAATAATTTTAATTGCTGCATGTTTTACGAAAGCATAATTTTTTTAGAATTAATGATTAAATTGTGTTTTATTTTTAAATAAAAAAATAAAATTATTAATAATTATAAAATATCACAATTAATTTTAAAAATATGTACATTTTGTAACAAGGGAATCAGTGAAGTAATTAATGTAATTTATGATAACAATTATTATGGAATAAAATACTTTCTTATTGTAGGCGATATTTGAATGTTTAAACATTGTTACATTGTATTATAATAGTTAAATTTCGTTAATATAATTTAGATGAAAAAATTATTACATTATAAACACACACACGTATATATATATATATATATATATATATATATATATAAAGATAATTATACTGTCCATTTAGTTTTCCTAAGGGAATTACCACTTACACATTAGACTATATAATGTTACATCCTACACTTTAAATCATAATTCATAATATTTTTATTGCTTTTCAATTGTATACACAATATTATAAGCTTGTCATACGATTTTTAATCAAGTCTTAATGTCAATCGTAAACACATAAACAAACAACTAATTCAACCACAACAATACATCATGCACAATCTTGAAACATTCTTATCAATATAATTATTATATGCTATCAAAATCATACAATAACTTCTTGAGTGCTAAAAATTTACAACATTATTTTATGACAAACACATTAATTTGTACAAAAATAAAAAATCAGAGTAAACTGTATATAATAAACATGGTGTTCTATGATGGATGAATTTTTTTAATTTAGGTGATAAATAATAATAAATATTTTTATTAATGATTCAATAAAAAAAATCAGTACAATATGTCATAATGATTTTTTTTTTACATTGGATGTAAAAAAAAAAAAAAAAAAAATGAATCTCCAAGATACAATATTAAATTATGTCATCACTTCAATGTAACTTAATTGACATGATTAAATAAGAAAAAAGGACAATACCAATGGAGTATCGACCTCAATTTTTTTTATTGCAGAAATGGATAGAGGGTGCAAAGTTATGCTACCCTGATTTTTTTTCAGACTTTTTGCAGACCGGGAACTATTTTCAAAAAATTATTGAAAGTCCTTTTTGTGACGTCATGAGGCGGCAAGTCCTATCTTTTTCTTAAGGAACGGCGTCTCGTGACGTCACGAAAAGGACTTTCAATAATTTTTTAAAAATACTTCCAGGGCTCTAAAAAATCTGAAAAAAATCAGGATAGCATAACTTTGCACCCTCTATCCATTTCTGCAATAAAAAAAATTGAGGTTGATACTCAATTATAACTTATCCATCACATGGTATAGGTTTGTTTATTATTTATTACACATCTTAAATACAAACTTACTGAACTAAAGACGCAATACACAGAATACGCAGCTTTTTTTTTATCAAAACGGAATTTGGTAATTCTACTCACAAAATAATGAAATTACTCACTTAACTTCACAACCCGAATCTTCAGAAACATCATAACTTATTCTTTTCACGGGCTCATCCGGCGCACTCTGCCACGACATTTAATTTTGACTGAGGGAAACGTTCAAACCTCACTCAGGATTGACGCTAGAAATGTTGTCAATGAACCCCCAAGTACATACAGTACGCTAGTTAAAACTATATATAAGGATACCACATAGTGGTAAATCGCCATGATTTTCCCTGGTTCTGTTACAAATAATCAACCATCAGTATAATATTAACCTCGCTCGGCGTTGCATATATAGCTGTAAGATCGGGCAAGGACCGATACCTGCAATTGTAAATCTACATAAAATATACTGTATAATATACATATTATGTTGCCGAAATAAAACATGCACTTCTTACACAATTATTTAGAACACTACAAACTAGAATTTTACCAACAATGGTTACAAAATAGTATTTGGGTTTGTCATTCTGTGGCTACTTGGAATGCTGACTTTGCCAGAATTAAGACCCTTTCAACCCAAAATATTTTCAGCATAGTGCATGTGTAAATCATATTGAATCACTTCCCAAGTGATCAGCAGCTCCCTTCCAATATTGAGAGTGAAAATAACATATTTGCATTTAAAAAGAAAGTGAAGAAGTACTTATTTTTCAATAAGATATATTATATAAGGTGGACGATTTTATTAAAAAATAAACAATGTATTAAAATGATTTCTGATTATGTATGTATTATGTTGAATTGTCTATTAATAATAGACCAATAAAATTCTTATTTCTAATGGACTTATTAGTTATTACTATAATTTTGTAACAATTTTGCTAATGCTCTTTTTAAGTTAAAATTTTGAATCCTTCTTTATTTAGTAAATGGAATTTTACCACTTTGTATGTATTAATAAATTGTAAAACATAATTATTTTAATTTTTAAATATTATAATGTCAGCGAAATTAAAAAAAGAAAATTATTCCAAATAACTTTAATTTTTTAAATGGGTAATGTAACACAATTCACATCATATATATATATATATATATATATATATATATATATATATATATATATATAATATATAATTATACAACACAAAACTTTTCATCTGTATAGCTCCTTATTAGCAAAAATTCAGCATACAATATAATAAATTGGCTTTACACGCTGCTACACGTTCCATAACTTTGTACCATTAAATACTATGAACTATTAAAATTATCACATATTTGACATTGAGAACGAAATAATTTAATGTATATAGTGTTCACGATATTTAAGTTGTTAAAATCCCGTTCTCACGTGGCGGGGTCCGTGAGGAGGTAGGTAGGACCTTACGGGCAGGAGGCGACAGTAGCTTCTTCGGTGGACCTGCCGCAACAGCAACATGCACGTGTCCATTGGGATTAGAATGGGGTAGTGTTAGTCAGGGACCGGGCTGTGCATGCTAGTTAGTCTACTTGCAGATGTAGTTCTGAAGTATTATAGTTTGGAGAAATCAGATGTATTTTTGTTCAGGTTAGTTTAGAGTATAGTTAGTTTTAGCTTATATATTAGGTAGTCACCCCATTTCTATTATTATTTTACAATATTTGACGTGTATTTACATGTGCATATTATACATTATACAGTACATTTCTAATAATATATTATGATTATATATATATATATATATATATATATATATTAGAAATGTACTGTACCATTAAATTATACAGTATACTATCTATGTAAATTAAAAAAATATACATGAGCTTTGTAATGTATAATATGAATGTGTACATATTCACAAAAATTTAATAATAATAATAATAATGACTAACTAAGCTAAGTAACTTAACTATATTCTAAACCTACTTGGCTTTTGTTATATAATTTATTGAAGTTTAAACACGACAAGAATTTATTTTATAAAACTAGTCGAGCAAGCAAAAGCGAAATATTAAAATATCTAATAAAGCTTAATTATTTTATGCACGGGAGAGAAACTTGAACATAAAACTGACGGCATGTCAGATGGCAAATGAAATTGTAATGGTTAATTGCTTAATTCGTCAAAATTATGCTACTATAAAACTTCGCTTCTTTTGAGGATGAAAGTTATATTGACACACACACACTTATACAGTCGTTCTAAACTAAAGAGCCTTTATTTGGCCTTTCGGACTCTTTTTCTGTAGAACATGCAGCCCCCTAACTTTTTAATTTATTATTATTATTATTATTTTTAGGTAGTGTATATAACTATAGTATAAATTATACATGCAGGGTTAAGTATCAGTTGCGCAGTCCCGTGAGAAATTCAGAAATATTTATTTGATCATTAGGCAGTATATTATACAGTGATTAAATCACAATACAAACATAGATCTTGTCAAGTTTTATGTACAGTACTTACAATAAATCGAAGCTCAAAGAAGTTTGTCATGTCCAGATTTTCTCACTATTTACATTATATTAAAATATTATTTATTTACAAATTTGAATCACAAGATTGACAAATTTATATATCTTTTTAGTAGATTGTTATGAATATTGTTCAATATTTTTTCTTGAAACAAATTTGAGTATATCTTTAATCTGTATGTACATGTTATTTTATAATCGGATTGAAAAATATTCTTTTACATCATATTAATATTATAAATTTACGCCTTTTTTTAATATATTTTTAAATAATGAGTTAATATTTATATTTCGTAGTATGTCGGGAAAAAAACATAAAATTTTGCTGTTTGGTTATATGGACTTTTTTCAAAATTATTAGATGAATGAGATTGCACCAGATTGTTTTATTTATGCGTGTATTATATATATGTTATATATTTTCTGTACATTGGTCCATATTTTTCTTTCAGTTTAATATTATTATCTTATTGAGTGTATGTATATGTTCTTTGTGTACAGATGAGACGTTGATGCAACAGTTCAGTCTCTGGTTCAGGGCGAACAGGCCTGATGTCAACCAGGCCAATATTGGGTTGTTCTACCACGGCCACTGCTTGGTACATTTATCACTGCATGCGGCAAGACGTGTCAAGGAACAGGAGCCGGAGGAACCTGTATGGCGCGAATACACCGGACTGACGGACCGTGTCGCCACAGAAATGTTGACCCTGATGAAACTCAACATCAATCTGGAGCATCTGAAGCTACACATCCGCCGTTGGTCGCAGCCGCAATCCTTCCTGGCTCATGCATTCGAACATGGTGAGTATAAAACGGTGTGCTGTGTACGGCTTCGAGATAGTTTTATGTATGTTTTGGGACGCTACCTCCTCCTAAATTCCCTATATAAGGATATAAGCAATAGAAGGATAAGAATCGAGATAAAAAAACAAAACAAAGTTTTAGGCGGGTTGCACACTGCCGCATTTTTATGCAATCGTACAGTATGTATATATACGTTTTTCATTTAGAACCGGTTTTAAATTTCTTATCATACTAAGGCATACGATATACGAATCTGTGTGCGCGGCTACACCTTATATATCGCATAGATTCTTACTTTTTAAATCATACGTTGCGAAATCCTGCGATCCTATGTAAGGGAGGTCTTAATTGCAAAATATTATTAAAGTGTTTACTCGAATCTTTCGGGAAAACCATGGCAGCGCGATGTTGTTTTTCTCTGTTGCTAGAGCATGTTCTATATAAATTATTACTTGTGAGGAAAAAATCTTTCTATAGTCATTACAGCTAGGACGAAGTGGCATATATATTATAATGACAATTATTTTTATGTAAAATTGTATGGTGTGAACTGTAAAACCTGCTTAAGTATAACAAGAAAAATATAAAATTTTTATATTAAATTAGAGTTTGCATGGCAATCAAACATTTGTCTAAAGTTCTAAACCATTGCAGGTAAAGATAGGTTTCGTATCTTATTTCAATGACAATGATCAGTAATACATTTAATGATTATTATATGATTGTATGGCTTTTGAAACCATTTAATCGTCACCCATATTTACGTAGAATAAAAATAAAAAATAAATCTCGGAATCCAACAGATTTTAAAAGAACTTGACATATATATATATATTTAATTACTTTCCCGTGTGTCTAGCTTGTCTTCTCAAGGAGTAGAATCTGTATAGAAAGGGACGGAGGCTGCAGCTGGCCAGAAAAGCGGGAGCCATGCACACTCTCGGGTGCCCATCAACCCTTAGATTGAGAGGAGTAAGGTGACTGGATGACGGGGTTACTAGGGTAGTTATAAGGAGGTGGTTGATCTCGTAGTCGCATATAGTAAGGCTCTTATCTAGAAGTTACCTTTAAGTTACTGCAGGGTTGTGAAAATCTAATACCACTGTAACTCCTTTCTCCTCGATAAATAGAGTTTTTTTTTTTTTTTTTTTTAATTCTTACCAATCTTTTAAATACATTGCGAAAATATTAAACTCGAAAAAATATACACAATATATTTATATTAAACTGAAGTCTTGAAAGTGCCATGCATGATACTGTGGAAATAGTAATCGCATGGCATATATATTATATATAATAGGACACACTGTGGGAAAAAGTGTAGCAATAATTTTATGGTTAATTTAGAGTATTATTGTTTTCTCACTAGCAGGCAGATATATTATGCCAAACTGCACAATTAACTCTTGGCATATTTGTACATTATTGAAGCCACATACTAAAATTGAATGCCCATCAGGCGTATATAGTAGCAGGGAAAATAAAAGACAGACAGGTATTCGCTGGTAGTAGAGTGAGACTTGCTACCCAATGGTTCCAGACCCAAGCTGCTTGCTGCTGCCGGCCCCACAGCCCGTCAAGGACATCCCTGACAAGATGGAACGCATCAGTCTCGATGCGATGTGCAGCCTGGCCGTTTACGTCAGGCAAAAATGTTACCTAGGTAAGTGATTAATTTATTGTACACTCGTCACATTAGAAAATTTCTTACTTGTAACTTTGTTGCCCAGTGATATTCTTATCATTCTTATGCATGGGGAATTTTGATTGATTAATTAATATGGCCACAAAGTGAAATTTTATGAGGTGACGACTGTACGATGGAATTCTGATTCTGCAAGTAGCTGTCAGTACAATTTTAAATCTGTATGAAATTTTGTGATTCTCATCGACGTCTGACGTGAAATTTAGTTCTGACTGTAGTTTTAGAGATTTAGAGTTTTTGCGTTTATTTTATATTGTATAGAATATTGTGAATCGTTAATATAATTATGTTTATATTATCAGTGCAAAATAAAATAAAAAAAAAAAAAACACTGTTCGACTTTTCAACTTTGAGAGTGATATTTTTATTTGCTTCTAAATATTTGTGGGATTTCATTTATTTTTTTATTATTATTAAAATAAAAAAAAATAACAAATTTTTATTTTTATTCACTCTCACGCAGATGATGTAGCCTAAGCAAAATAAATATTTATATACGCTCTAGAAACAGTTTTATTTTAGTTTGTATATTGTACGAGTCCTGGGTCTTGGCAGTCCTGGGTAAAGTTTTTTAATTATGCCTGACTATTTTTATTAATATATAAGTATATTAATATATTACTTAATTAAATGTTGTATGCTATAATAATAGTTTTTCATAATTTTACATAATATAATATTTAGAATAAATTTAAAATGATTGTTAGTTAAATTATTTTTAAAATTATCTGCAGTAAATTTAGAAGATTTTAGATATTAAAACGTTATTGAATTTCAGAAAGTAATATTCAAATTTTCAAATAACATTGTGGGTATAATTATATTATATCTAATTATTTAGCATCTTTACACTTGCTAGGCCCATGCATAGCTTAGTGCAATGACAGGGACATGCATGACCAGAGAGCTTGTATTAGACTATTTAATTTTGTATAATAATTAAAGCTCTCTGGCATAACGTAGCGGCAAACTGCCCTTCATGTTATTTCGTGTCTTTTTATGTTCTCCAACTTTCACGTTCGTCAAGTTCCTGCACCAACACAAAATTTATGATATTTATAACTTGACCAACAGATCCTCTATAACACTGCACCGGTGAAAAAAAAAAAAAAAAAAATACCATACTATTTTCCCTGACAGGTGGAAAGAGGCTAACGTTACACCTATTCACAAGTCTGGTAATAAGTCAAATGTAAAAAATTATCGTCCCATATCTCTACTCCCAATATTTTCTAAAGTGTTTGAAAAAATACTTTACAGACATTTTTTTGTTGAAGCAAAACATATTATACCCCCAGAGCAGTACGGTTTTACCCCTAAAAATCAACTACGTCTTTCCTTATTAACTTCCACTGTTATCTCGCAGCAGGATTGACAAATTGCCAAATTGACACAGTTTATACCGATTTTAATAAAGCATTTGATAAGGTCCTCTTAGTTAAATTGAAAAGCCTCGGTATATCATCACAGATACTCAAAATTTTACAAAGCTATTTGTTTCAGGAATCTTTGTTTCAGAAATACATCGTATACCTGTTTTGTCTTGTTATGTAATTACAGTGTATGTTGCTCAATGATAAATTTGTAATTAGGATCTTAGGGATTTTATTATGCAATTATTGTAAAATTTTCAACTTAATTATTGATATTAGTATTTTTTAAAAATCATTTTAAATATGTTAATTAAAAAAGAACTTAAGATTCAATAAATTTCTGATAAAAAGTATCACAATATAAAATGCACTTATTAAAAATTAAAATTATTATATACTCTTATTTAAATTGACAACAAAATAATGTATTGTGCACTAGAATATAAGGCTTTGCCTTCTCTGGACACTACTGTAATATTAAATGTCAATAAAAAAAAAAAAAAAAGATAGGACACAAAGAGTATATAGTTATTGACGGTATGTCGGATCGTCATCACCTGCTGACGTCACTTCCGGAGTACCTCAAGGATCACTTCTGGAGTCTCTCCTGTTCAATTTATATATTTCGGATCTGCCTTCTATATTTCAATATGTAAAGTGTCTAATGTATGCCGATGATATGAAGCTTTTTCTTCGTATTGTCACACTAGAAGACTGCAAAAAATTTCAGTCTCATTTAAATATGATGTTTGCATGGTGTACAAAATGGAAAATGTCTCTCAACTTGCAGAAATGTGTGGCAATCACTTTTACTAATAAAAAAAATCATAATTGATAAAAATTACAAAATTGACGGTACAGTATTGCAACGGGTTGAGGAGGTAAAAGACTTAGGTGTAACATTTGATTCAAAATTAACTTTTAATGTTCATCTAAACAATATCCGCAATAAATGTAACAGAATGCGCGGGCTCATTCAAAGGGTTGGGAGAAATTTCAAAACAGACACGTCAAAAATTCTGTACATGACACTTGTTCGACCAATTCACGACTACGCAAGCCCTATGTGGTCTCCAGCTGCCTATATAACAAAACAAGATACACTAGAAAAAATTCAAAGAAAATTTATCAAAAGTATAATGTGTCAAAAAGACCAGATCAACTATGATAAACAAAATTATCCTGAATTGTGCAAAAGATATGCAATAACAACACTTAAATACAGACAGACTTAAATAAATATATGCAATATGAGTGATATCTTTTTTCTTAAGAAGTTAATCGATGGAAAATTAGACTTTCCTGAAATTCTAGCTGAGCTCAGTCTAAATGTACCAGCGAGACAAAACAGATTATCTCACCTTTTCTACATACCAAACCCAAGAATTGATATTGATAAATATATTCCTTTATTTCCAGAGTTCAATCATTTTGCAATGAACTGTACAGTAAATACGAGCTTGACATTTTCCATCAATCTTCGCAAGAAATTGCAAGGATATGTAAATAACTCAAATGCATGTTTAATTATGTATAATATAAATTTATATAATTATATAAATAATGTTACCAAGGTTTTAGTCATATAATAATTTTTTTGTACGTGTGTATTTTAACTAAGAATTTGTATGAACTATTATATTCTTTGTAATCGGATTACCTAACCTGTAGTCTGTTTTTTTTTTAATAAATATAATAAATAAATTATCGTTTACCCCCATGGTTATAATACTATGATATTTAAGGGTAAGATAACACTATAACAATCGATTGTTGTTAGTCCCATTTGATTAACATGTAAACCTTAGCAACCTCACAATGATTCTGAATTTTTTTTGAGAGACAGTTCTTGGCATTAAAAAAATATGGAGAAAATTTCAAAACAATCGGACGATCCAATTTTTTTAAATTAATTTTTTAGTTTCGGTCTCCATGCTGGGAAAGCCCTATACTGAAAATTTAAAAATTTCATTTAAAAAAATTGGATCGTCCGATTGTTTTGAAATTTTCTTCATATTTTTTAATGCCAAGAACTGTCTCTAAAAAAAAATCAGAATTATTATGAGGTTGCTAAGGTTTACATTTTAATCAAATGGGACTACAACAATCGATTGTTCGTGTTATCTTACCCTTAAGATGTTATTCCATTTAAATAAAAGACAAAAGTAGAAGTCAGCATATTAATGAAATGTCAGAAATTAAATTGTAAATTACAATCATTATTTGTAAAGTCTATTTAATATAAAATAAAAAAAAAATTAACATTTATTTTCTCTACTTTCATATTCGCTATCTCTTGCAGTTTGCATTTTATATATGAGACCGTAGATTTTTTTTTTTGGTGAAATTGTTATGATTTAACTTGAGTTGATGGGGCACACATGACCAAAATGCGTCAATTGCCCCAAAATACCAACCAATCAATCGACTTGAGTTGATGCGTCTGTTTATAACTATAGTAGAACCATCATATTGTGTCTGTTGCAGCTCGCGCATCAGAGGCTGCGAGGCCTGAGAGTGCGCGTGAGGAGCAGCAGAACGAGGCACGAAGGCGACGTATCGCCAACAGACGGTACCGCGCGTTCGCCCGCCGCGTCGAGAAACGTCGCAACGTGTTCTTACGCCGCTTCAGGGTGCCTGCCATCATCGCAGCCTCCTTCATTAGCTTCGTTGGCGTGATGTTCCTGTTCAACGCTTACAACGCTTACAGGGCTTTGTAATGTGAAAAAAATTATTGTAATTTTCACTGAAATTTCAATAAATAAATATTGACCAAATCCTAATACATTTCATTAATCAACAGAACTATATATTTCTCCTCAAACATCCTAGCTATTATAGATATTATATATAATACCCAGGCCCTATATTATACTAAAATATATTATTATAAAGGCATTTTTGCTATACATGTTTTTTGACTTGTCAAAAGCTTTTGACACTTTAAGGTAGAGATAATACGGATCAGCTGTCCCAATGCTAAAAAATCCCATTCATGAAAATTATGAAAAAAATTTAAAATGTTCTCCTCAACATCCCCTATATCAGTAGGTAAAATATCAGGACCTGTATACAAAAACGAGCTAGTTTTCGAGTTATTAATTTTTGAAGTTGACTAATTTAATATGTTAAATTAGAGAAATTTAAAAATTAATTACTCGAAAACTAGCTCATTTTTGTATACCTGATATTTTACCTACTGATAGGGGATGTATAGAGGAGAACATTTTAAATTTTTTTCATAATTTTCATGAATGGGATTTTTTTTAGCAGTGGGCGCTGATCCGTATTATCTCTACCTTAAAAGGTATTCGTCATACGTTTGACCAAGGGTGTAGACAAGGGGGGGGGGGTTATAACCCCCCCTTGGGAGCTGAACCTTAGTATATTTTAGGGGAAAAATAACAAAAAATGTTACTCGACGGATACGATTTAGCTAAAATTTTATGAACAAATCTTAAATAAAAAAAAATTTATATCCCAGAAACACATTGTTAATACATCTTTAATTTATTTAAAATTGGTCTACAGTATTATGATTATTTAAGTATGGTATACTT
Source organism: Siphlonurus alternatus (assembly GCA_949825025.1). NCBI lineage: Eukaryota > Metazoa > Arthropoda > Insecta > Ephemeroptera > Siphlonuridae > Siphlonurus > Siphlonurus alternatus. The sequence continues at coordinate 65,928,553 of OX463788.1, read as the reverse complement.
CTATTATGATAATTATATTAAATATGTAGTATTCATTATTAAGTTATTTATGTTTTTGTGTACGAAAAGACAACAATTTAAAGTATAAAAAAATGTTGAAAACATTCCCCGCATGATGTTCAGCATAAAAATAAAAATTATATAATATGTAGTATTTATTATTTTTAATTAATTGCTAGTTTCATTGTCTCATGTATAATACTGTACGTATATCTTTAAATTTATTATTGAAGTTAAAAAAATCCAATTTTTTAGATGTATTAATTTTACAGTATGCTTAATGTAATAAATTGATTTTCCTGTTTTGAAATTTTAAATATAAATATTTTTTCTTGATCGTACATCAGTACATCATAAAATGTGGTCTTTTTTTTTATAAGAAAAAGTAGTAACAAAAATATTGTAACTACATAATTTACGATTTACAAATATAAGAAATTTGCTGCAACTTTTTATCGAAAATAATTATAGTCCACGTTTCTTTTTCTAAAAAATCGCGCACCATGAAACTAATAAAAACAATATAAAAGTGGTTATTAGATGAGTTACTGGATTTAACTAAAATTATTTACTCAAAGCTTTATTTAATACTTATTACGTTAGTGCACGTATAATATTGAAAAGAAATAAAAAAAAAAATGGGGTGCAAAAATTATAAAAATATTGCATCAGGCCATACAGTCTCTATAATAGTATTTTTTCATAATTTTACCCTAAAAAAGGGGCGTGTCTTTAAAAAAATCGCGACTGCGGCGGGCTATTGGGAAGCTACGCCCCCAAGCCCCCCAGTGGGCTGTTCTCAATCTTATTTATCTTCAAGACCCCCCCCCCCCCTCCTTGGAAAAATCCTATACGCCACTGCGTTTGACAGTATTGGAATTGAAGAAAATAGTCGAATTTTAATAGATTAATTCATATTTAACAGATCGACAACGATATGTCGAGGTTAATGCTATATTAGATGCACACTGTTTTTCTTATAATTTTGATATATTGCAAGTTAATTTAGGGGTGCCACAAGGAGGGAACGTTTCTATACGACCCTATTTATCATGACTGGCACAAAAGGCACTTGAAATGATTTACCTGAACATGTAAAAATAAGTACTGTCTGGGTTAAATATGCAGATGACGTCACTGCTATAGTTACGGCTGATGAATTAGATGAACTTGTACGTAAAGCTAGATTAAGTATAAACGAGATAGTGTCATGGTGTTAATGATAATATAATAGACTCTAAGACGGAGTTTATACAGTTTCACCTCCACTCGTCAAATTCCAAATTAAATCATTATATAGTTATTTATTGCAAATTTGTAATGAAACCATTAAGAGAGCTGAATCTTTTAAATTTCTTGGCCTGCATGTTAACGAGTGTTTGTTTGGATTGGAGATTGGAGTGTGCATGTAAACTCAGTTTGTAAAAAAATTAATGCAGCACACGTTATGCTGTATACTATCATAAACCATGTTTCAGTTGAAACTTTTATATATATACCTGTGTATTATGCATATTATATTATATATATTCCCATTTGGCTTATGGTATTAATATATACATTGGGGAAGTAAGGCGCAGCTGTACTAAATAGATGTTTTTTTTTTTTTTGCAGAAAAGTGCTCTCCGAACTAATATTAAAGCTGCCTGGGGGACTATATAGGGAATCTTGTGTATCTCATTTTAGAAAACATAATATGCTCACTGTCCCGTCTATTATTTACATCGTGCTTTTTCATTTAAAAAATCCCACCCCAATCTATATTTGCAGAATGATAATTTTCATAATTACAATACCAGAAATAAGTCCAATGTTGTTACAGACAAGTTGAATTCTAATTTATATAAATTTTGAGCCATGCAGTATCAAACGGCCAAAACATACGAATTCTTGCCGAAATGAACGATTGACCTCAGTTATACTATATAGTTACTACGCGAGTCTCTGTCAGACAGAATCGAATGAAATAAATTTTAAAAATTCGAGAATGCTCTAAAACTCAATCGCTTACAATTTCTACCTCAGTTTTCTCAAAACTGATAAGACCGATCTACTCAAAATTTATATGCCACCTATTGATGGGGGATGTGGGGAGTTCTAAGTTCTCTGCTAATCTTATAGCATTTAAGGGGGCCGATTCCGAGATCTCAATCAAATGAGGTCAATCCTTGAAAAAAACTAAAAAATATCCTTATAATAAGTAAAGAGTTCTATTCAGTTAAAGCATTTGAGAGTAATAAATTGCCCGAGAGTGTTGTATCGTTGTATCCTCATAATTTGATATAATAGCTTCTTTTAATATTATTTATTAATATGATTCATTTGAGTGTTGATGCTTTTTTTTATTATAGATAAATATAATGTATATGTATTTTGTTTGGACGTTATTGTTATGTATTTTTGTTAATATTAATAAGTTTTGACGTGAACCACATATTTTAATTGTCTTGTACAATCGAAAAGGTTCGAATAAAGAAAATAAAAATAAATAAAAAAATAAAAATTATCAAGAACGAGAGGGTCAAACCGAACCACGCACTATCTGAAAAAATTAGCAATTTTTATAATTAGTTAGCCACCATTTGGCCACCAAAAGCAACTGAACTTATTTTCGGATTAATCTCAGTTACTTCGGAGTCAAAGAATTTTTTTCCTGCAAACGAATCGAATGAAATAAATTTAAAAAAAACGAGAATGAGAATATATTCTAAAACTTAATCGCGTATGGTTTGAGCAAATTCAGTCTGGCAGTTTTCTTACAACAGCTCCATTTCCGGCTTTCGTCCATAAGGCCAATGTTAAACTTCTACCTCAGTTTTCACAAAACTGATAAGACAGATCATTTGCTTCAAAATTTGTATGTCACCAATTGATGGTGAGTTCTCAAAGTCCCCTGCAAGTCTTGTTGCATTCAGGCGCTACGATTAATTGCGAGATATCCATTTACTGAGATTCATCCTTAAAAAGGGATAGGGATATATTCAGTGTCGTTGGCAGGATTTCCCCAAGGGGTGGGGTGGGGTAAAAAATCATAGGGGGCCCCGAGAGGCAAAACCCCCGCTTTTTCATAAAAGGTGCGTGGCTCTTTTTTTTTTTTTAAATGAAAAGTTGTAGCAAGTTCCTTATTCTTGTAAATTATGCAGATACAATATTTTTGTCACTACTTTTTTTTTTTTATTAAAAATACAGCACATTTTAAGAAGATACAATGATACAGTGCGGGGAGCAAAAAATAAATAAATAAAAATATTTATAATTCAATTTTCAAAAAAAGGAAAATCAATTAATTTATTATTCTACGTATATATATTATATACTGTACAATACAATTAAAAATTCGGCTTTTTTTAACTTCAATAATAAATTTAAAGATATGCACAGTATATTACATTAGACAATAAAACTAAGATGCAATGTAATATATATATCCAGGTGCGGATCCAGAAAAAAAATCGGGGGAGGGGGGCTGAAAAATTTCGGGAGGTACTGCCTCCATAAGGCCAATGTTAAAAAAAATTGGAGTGGGGGAAATGCCTATATTGCCCATGTTAAATCCAAATTTTCGGGAGGGGGGGGGGGGCGCAGCCCTCCCCTCCCCCGGCTCTGCGCCTATATCTATAGTTAACTAAAAAAATAATAAAATACCATTAAATTATAATTTTTATGCTGAATCTCAAATATCATTCTGGCAATGTTCACATTTGTTGTATTTTAAATTACTGTCTTAATTACAAGAAGATCAATAATTTAATAACAAATATTATATACATTTATACATATAATTATAACGATAGAATTATAATGCACTTTTTTTTTTTTAAAGTTTTTTATTATTAAATTGTGTACAAATACAGTCCAACCAAGGCCCTAAATGAAGTCCTATCGGTTGGAACTGAGTTACATACAATTATTCAACACGTATAGTAAGTTTAAACAAAATTACCTATATTTATTAAAAATAAATAATCATAACACAGAACGCATTTTAAATAAATTATAAATTAAAGATGTGTTTAGGGGATAAATTTTTAATTAATTAATTTTTTTTTTTTTTTTTTAATTTCATAAAATTTTATCTAAATTGTATCGAACGATTACCATTTTTTTGTTATTTTCTCTCTTAAAATGTATTAAGACTCAGCTACCCCCCCCCTTCCTTATATACGCCTTTGGGAATTGGGATATATACAAGGTGGGTAAATTAAGGTAGCTACCTTTACCCACCTTGGATATATACTGTATATAGGGATTTGTGCAAGCGCGTCCCCACAGTGACGGCAGGTAATGTAATATTTTCGAGTGAACAATGCAATGACGGGTACGTATTTTATAGATGACGTGATCGGAAGAGCTCCTCTCTATGAATGGGATGGTAACTTTATTAAATTAAGTGCACATATGTCAGTTAGCAGTTACTACATCTGGAAAGTTGAATCTGCAACAAAAAGCACTGCATAATATATTAATATGCTGCAGTGGACATTGGAGTATATCGACCTCATATTTTTTTTTAATTGCAGAAATGGATAAAGCATGCAAAGTTATGCTACCCTGATTTTTTTTTCCAGATTTTTTAGATCCCGGGAACTACTTTTAAAAAATTATTGAAAGTCCTGCGCTTTTCGTGACGTTACGAGGCGGCAAGTCCTGTCTTTTTCCGTCACAAAAAGAACTTTCAGTAATTTTTTCAAAATAGTTTCAGGGCTGTAAAAAATCTGAAAAAAATCAGGGTTGCATAACCTTGCACACTCTATCAATTTCTGCAAAAAAAAAAAAAAAAAAAAAAAAAAAATTGAGGTATGATACTTCCATTGTGACAACGGTTCCTTCAGTCTCACTACGACGAATGCTGAGACGCGTAACAGGCCACGGCCACCAGACAATTAATACTAATTAATGTTAAAAAACAAAAATATACATGCATTATGGAATATTAAAATCAAATAATATTTTCAAAGTTTCAACAGTACTCAGTACACTATTTGCAACACATATTTGAAATATATATCTTTTTACTAATTGATAGTACCGCGGCCAGTACTCTTGTCAATTAACACACAATTTCATGCTTAGTTAATTGTTACAAATTTCTGCAATAATAAAATTAAGTAAATCTCCTATCATACATCATGCAATAGTTTCTTCTCAGATGTCAAAGTAAAAATATTGTATTAAATTGTGGAGACCTAACATACAAGCTAGATTATTATCACTGCATAAATTTAGGAAACACTTCTATCATCACTAGTTAGTGCTTAAATTATATAATATATAGGTTAAAAAAATTAAATAATTATAAAGTAAAGAAAGCACTGATGTGTAGGCGTACAGTTAGTACCATATTATACTCATCTCACAGTAGGCCTAAAGCTGTAACTTACTTGAAAATTTCTGAGGCATGCCGTAGAAAAATAAAGTTAATTAAGCTTGATTTTAACATATATATATAATAATATATTCATATTAATATATTATAATATATTATGGCGTTTCTGGGTAAAGCTCGATCCGTGTTGTGCCCGCCACAAAAATTTTATGGAGTATGTAAAAGCGCAAGACTGAACAAATTTTGATAGTGCAACTATATGTACCCTAATCTAATTTTTATGTCATTATGATAGCAATACGTACGTGTATTGCTTAAATTTATTTTAACCTTTCAAATTTTGTCCAACATCTATAATATTATATATTTTGAATAGCAATGAAGCAATAAGTTTTTTTTTATTCTATCTACTTTCTATGTCATATTTTGTTTTATATATGTGATTATATATATGATATATTATTATTATGATGTAACAGGCTGTTAGTATCATCTGTTATTTTATTTTATATTGTTTTATTATCATTTTCTATTGTTCTATTATTCTGTAACTATTATATATGTTTTGTATGTATGTTTTATGTGTTCTATTGTAATGTTTTTCTATAATGTATGTTTCTAGTGCTGTTAATATGTACACTTTCTGTGTTTAATAAAAGACTATATATATAATATTATTGCGCCACTGCCCACTCCAGTGATTGCGCGCCAAAACAGTTGAACGCTACAGCCTGCAATCAGGTCGAATCGTCGAATCGGTCGAATCAGCTGGTGGTCTCTTTCCCGCCAAATTCCTGCCTAAAATTTTCAACATTTCAAGGAGCAACGTCTCTGTGTTAGCAAGAACTCAAACAGAGCGTACTTTTGAGTCAAGTTCGCTCTGACTCAAACAAGAAAGTATTTTATATTATTCATTTTGCAAAAAAAGTTATTGGTAAGTTATTAAAGGCGTACCTAATTTTTAACTCTCCCAAGAGTGAGCCGAATGTTCACTATTATACTGTGGTGTGTGGTGGTGTCATTCAGGCGTATGCATACATACCTTACACGTTAATGGAACGACGCGCGTCATGCATGCATACTAGCTGCCACACGTACAGCACACAATGGATATTTTATAGATGATATCTACATATAATCTGTATAGATTCAAATTAAAATTATTTATTTTATCTCATTCCAAATATACAAGGTACACACATAAAATACATGATGGTATCATGCATGGGTAAGACGCGTCATTTTAGAACAAAGAATATATTAACACACATACAAAACGACAACAAGAAAAAAATTATTACACATCCAAATCTGTCAAAATTTAGCATTCAAATATTCATCTACACTATAAAAACAATACTTATTAAGAAACAATTTTACAGCGTTTTTAAATTCTATATATGTGTAGATATCTCTTAATGAAACAGGAAGTTTATTGTACATTTTAATACATGAGCACATAGGACCTTTAATTATCTAAAAGTTTAAGTCTGCTTTTTGGAGGTAATATAGTACTATTTAAATTCCTAGTATTATGGTCATGGACTTTCTCCTTATGAAAAATATCAAAATTACTCTAAAATAAAAATGCATGGTAATGTGAGAATACAATGAGATTGAAAATGTTTTTTACATGATTCACGGTAGGGTAAGTTTAACATTGTTCGAATTAATTACCCTTTTTTGCAAAATAAAAATCTTTCTTGAGCCAGTAGAATTACCCCACATAATAACCCCATACTTCAAAATGGAATGGAAGTTTGCATAATACAATATCTTCAATATACATCACAGGCAAATTTCAGTTCATTAATTCCATATACAACGGATGCTAATCTCATTTTTATGCCCCTAATGTGCTTTGCCCATTTTATATTACAATCCACATAAACTCCAAGAAATTTTGTACCCTATAGCTCCGTTGTATTCACTGTTTCATTATTTATATTTATATCCTGTGTAAACAAATCTTTATTCTGAACAGTATTAAAAACAACTACTTCTGTCTTTTTCCCCTTTAGTGCCAAACCATTATACTGAAACCATTTGTCTAACTTTAGGAGAATACAGTTTATTTTCTCTGCCAAGTTAAAATTATCATGGGCAGAGATTCGAACATTTGAGTCATCAGCATAAAATATTGGGGAAACACCAAGTGATAAACAAAATTCAGGCAGGTCATTAACATACAATAAAAACAATAATGGACCCAACACAGATCCCTGTGGAACTCCACAGTTAACCCTCTTACATTCTGATTTATATTCCTGTCTAACGCTTAATTTGTCCTGTGATAAAATTGAGACAAAACACTCTCTATTTACAAGAAAAGACTGTTATCTGGACTTTTTACTTATCTAAAAATTATCTAGATGTATAGTAGATGTTATCTATGAACTTTCATGGATATTGGATATTTTCTAGCTAAATGTACGTCCTCTATTTCTTGGATAAAGTTATCTTGTTAATATATCTTATCCTATAATTATACAGTTTTTATCTAGGTATATTATCCTCTTAATATACACTATGCTTCTATTTTTAAGTAAAAACACATAAAATAATTATGTTAAACATACACTTTTATTATAAATAAAGATTTCTCAATCAACATATACATAATTATATATATATATATATATATATATACATTATACAGGAAATATATATAATACTGTATGCACATATATGTGCATACAGTATTTTATAATACATGTGTTATTATATATATAACATGCATATATGTATGCATACGTATATGTATGTTCATTAAGGGTAAGGTAACGCCACCAATGTTAAAAAAAATCCCTCACACAAAAATTCTGAAAAAAATTTAAAATTTAACACCCCCTATCAGTATTACAGCTAAAATATCAGGTATACAAATTCGATCTAGTTTTTGAGTTATGAATTTTTAAAGTTGATAAATTTAACATGGAGAAATGGAAATCCCATGTTAAATTAGTCAACTTTAAAAATTCATAACTCAAAAACTAGATCGAATTTGTATACCTGATATTTTAGCTACTGATAGGGGGTGTAGAGGAGAACATTTTAAATTTTTTTCAGAATTTTTGTGTGAGGGATTTTTTTTAACATTGATGGCGTTACGTACCTCACCCTTAATATTTCAATATACAATATTTATTATAATATTAAATGTATATAGCTAGTCATGCATACAGTATAACAAACTTTCTATAAAACAACAGTATGCAAACAGTATGCATTATTTATATGTTTTGTTTTGTTATAAAAAATGTAAAAGAACCTTAATTGAGCAATATACGTATACAGATCGATCTACTAATTAATTTATAAAATTTATTATATAAATATATAAGGAAGAATGTATAAATATACAATTAATGTATCTGAGAAGGGAAGAAGAGCTGCAATTCAGTATGTATACTAAAATAAAAATGATCTCACTTCATTAATTTTAAAAAACATACACACTGCAGGTATATATATCCCCTACGTACTTAATTGTTTGGCTTCCTTTGCTGTGGACAGCACTGCTGATCTGGTAGTGATGATATTGCCCATTATACAGCTGCATGGCTGCAGTTTTCAGAACCAATTAATATGTTGCGCAGTATATATATATATATATATATATTTTATGCCATTATTGGGTATATAAATATAATAGAGCTGGGTCTTGGATGTTTTTGTCTGCAACTGTAGAGTAAAAAACAACACATAATTATTAACCATGCACAATATATTTATATATGTTTATGCTGCTTTTGCTGAATGGCTGCATTGTGTATATGGTCATTAAATAAGAATCTCCCATATAGCCACTGTCGTGTATGACCAATATGTGAAAATCGCTCCTGATGGAAAACAATAGGGGTGGTGAAAAAATTAAGTCTATATAAAAATATTCGAGATTTTATGCAGCATAGAATTTGAGTGAGAAAATAAATAAGATTTTTCTCCTAACAAACCTTATGGAGCGATGTCAGAATGCGGCGCTGCGGCATTTTTAAGTTGAAGCTTGTCAATATATTTATTTTAAAGCTTCGATCATTACATTCATTGATACAGTATTTTATATGCAGGTGCAGCACATACATAAGAGCTATAATGCTGCATAAAATCTCGAATATTTTTTATGTCGTGTAAAGTGATCTTTCCCGTGGCTCATATGAATAATTAATCTTGCCCTTCATAAGAACCGTCGGAAAAAATGAAAAACCAGGTACCGCCAGGCGCGGATCCAAGGGGGGGGGGGCGATGGGGGCGATCGCCCCCCCCCCCCCCAAAAGGTCCCAAAATACATTGAAGGTATTACCACCCCCCACCCATCGCCCCCCCTCCCACTCCAAAATTTAACATTGCGGGATAGAGCACCGCCCCCCCCCCCCCCCCCAAAGCCGCGGGCTGGATCCGCCCCTGGGTACCGCTGGGGGTTAAAGGATAGGAAGCTTGATAGAACATGTCGTCGCGCGCAGTTCGCGCGCTAGATTTTCATTGGCTGAGAGCATTGTGTCGTCAATGTTGAAGCTTCTCATTGTGACGACATATATTGTTATAGAATAATAATGTGTATACAGGCATGCATCCAGTACTGTATACAAATTTGTGGCAATAAATATTACTGTATAGTAAAAATACAGCATCCATAAATATGCATATATGCATACACAGTTGTAAAACCTATGCATACCAGTACTGCCTGTATACATTGCAGTATATGCATACAGTATTGTACTGAACATACAGTATATGTATAATATACACACCCTATCTCTACGGTCTGGTTGAACCTGGTAAGGTGCCTGGTAACAAACTTGGCCATCTGCTGGTACAATTTAACATTATATCCGTACCAGCCTGGCTGGTAAGAAATGGTCACTCTGCATAGCCTGGCTGGTAAGATTTTACCTGGTGTGCTGGTATGGGATACCAGGTCTTACCTGGCAAGCTTAGATCAAAATTTCCCTCCCCCTCCTCCTGCCTTAAAATATGCTGTTTGCTAGTTTTTTTTAGTATCAAAAATCATTTTTTAATTTTCTATATACGAAAAAGTACAGAAAAAATAAATTTAAAATTTTTATTTGGTACTTAAATGATACACTCAAAACTTGTTTTGACTTATGCAGTGCTGACATCTGAGAGGTGGGGACGGGGTGGGGATATGCGGGTAAAATGGCGGCCACAGAAATCATATTTAGAAATAAATTTAAGGAATGGAAGGAAACTTTTTAAAGGGACTCTTCTTGCATCTCTTCCATCCATAATACTGTAGTCTGGGATCTTTCAGTGGCTCACAGTATGCCAATTCCTGCAGGGCACAGTACATTAAACATTAAAACTTTGATTCAAAATGTTGTGGCATAATCTTGATTCTGATCATTCAATTCGATCTTTGAAATAAATAAAAAAAACATGAAGGTATATATGCTTTTATTAAATATTTGATTTTAATTTGAATGATGAGAAACATAAAATATTCAAAATAAAAATATGTACTTACCATGCAAGGAAAATAATGAAGAGCAAGAAGAACAAACTGCTGGCATTGTGTCTGCAATGATCTGCAGTTGACTTATGGTTTTTCCTTGATTATGGGTTTCTGTGAGCACAAAAGTAAATCATTAATGCCTACACCTAAGCAGTATGATTTATTTATTACTGTTAAGATGTTTTTTTACCTCCAAAGTTACTTTATAACACAATTTTAACAGTAAAACAGGTCATTTTCACGGTTGTTGACATCTTCAATCACTTCCATATGTTTTGCTATGATGCTTCACTTTTTCACCACCAGGTGTCAGTGACTAATAAAAACGACTGAAAATTTGTATTAATTTTTAAATAAATTATTAATTAAAATAAATCAATTCATTCCATAATTAATGTGCAAAAAATTTTTTTTTTTGTTTTTGTTTTTTTTTTTTTTTTTTTTTTTAGTATTTTGGTAAATTCTCATCAACAGTCGATCCACACAGTATAAAAATTAAATTGTATAATTAATCTATATTTACAGTGTATATCAATAAATTATTTAATTAAATAATTTATGTATAAATTATAAATATAATATAAAATATTATTATATTTTAATTAATATGTTAAATTAATAATATTTAAAAAATAATAACAAATTAGTATATAGTTACAAGATCTTCTGGTAAATCATACCAGGCAATACCAGACAGTGGCTGGTATTGCCTGGTATGCCCTGGTTCGGCTTATCAGCATTTCATGATGGCTGGTAAGAACAGGTACGGCTTACCAGCACTGCTGGTTTAGTGCTTGTAAGAGTCTACCAGCCACCTTACCAGGTTCAACCAGACCGTAGAGATAGGGCAGTATTGTACTGTACAGTATGCATATGATATCATTTATCATAAGCCATATATGCAGTCGGTGAAAACCAAAAATTGTTAATAATTAATATATGCAAAAATAAATAAAATAGTCAAGCCTCTTACAATTAAGTCATACAATCTTAATTGAAATATTCTAGCAAACGCATGACATTCTTAAAGAAAAAAAAAGTGGAATAAAAGAAGTAATTCCCTAATTCGGCACTTTTGCATTTTTACATTATAATAATCCCAGCAAACCATGATGCCTTAATTGCTGGCCTGCAGCTGGCCGCGGTTGCTGGTCTGCTGCTGCATGGCAGAGGGCTTAATTGCCAGTTAGAGGCCGGCAGTCAGCCATCTGATGGTGTACCTGCCTGCGGCTTGCCTTCACAGGCCCATATGCTGGCCAGCACTGGAATACCATCCATAAATTTTGATTTTGGAATGTTTTCGGGACAAAAAATTATTATTTTCGAAACAGGTATTTTTAACATCCCTCGATCAACTCAAATTCGTAAGAAAATGTTTAAAATTTTAAAAAATTATACTACGATCTATAGCTATTCTACTTTTCTTACAGTTTGTGTTGAAATCTTCATATCCGCGGGTACAAGTTCAAATATTTTGAATAATAAGTATATAAGCATTGCACTAATTAACATAAAATATTTACTAACAATCACCAAGTGTAGGGGAGAGGATAGGACGCCTGCCTACGGTGCCAATTGTCCTGAGTTCGATTCCTGCATGTGGTGACAATTTTTTTTATCCAATTTGATAATTTTTTCTTATTTTGCTTATATTAATTAAGCATAAAAATAACCTTCAGGTATGATACTGAATGATTTTAATTTAATTGCAAATTAAATTAAATTTGTGATGGCATGCCATTGCAGCACTGGGTCCAGCATCTGGCCGGTATGCAAGAAAAAAAGTATTGTGGAGATTGTATTATTTTTATTTATTTTGCAGAAAAAAAACACGTACAGGGGATCTAATATTTAGAGCGCACAAACACAAAAATAATAATAAAAAAAATGTTGCTATCCACATGTATATATATTATGCATATATATATAAATAAAATATAATATAATATATATATATATATATATATATATATATATATATATATATATATATATATATATATATATATAAAAATATGCATACATATTATATTATAAAAATCGGATGAGCTCGTTTACATATTTTTACAATTTTGACAGTAACTAATTTTACTATCGGTAATAATTATCATATATTGGTGTACTGTAGCTGTCTTCCTCTGTCCCTGCAATGTGTATCCTGGTGTATATTTATCATATATGTATAACATGTATGTATGCATATATATATATAATATATATACAATAGTATTTCTATGCATGATATATAAAAAGAACAATCCAAATTTAAGTGTGTCTTTCAAGTTTTATTGATGATCTTGATTAAAAAAAGATATATATGATATCATATTAATAAGTATAATAAATTGGTCGTTAAAGATCTGAAATTAATTAGCTGATCCTATATACTTTTGTAATTAAATAAATAAAAATATTACGTACACAATCTCCAGGGATTATATTATAAATGTCAATTAAGTTCAGTAAAATAACTATAATAAAATATTTTCTGTTTAATATTTTCATAAAAACCTAAAAAAAATCTTAGAGGATTCGAACCTTCGACTTTCGTTATGCCAAAAGCGGGGGTACGCTACCACTGCACTACGTCTAGCTCGCTATCTCTGTCAGAGATTTTAGTTTATTTAAACCTCATTTGTGTGCCATGCTTTTCTAAGTATAGTTACCGTTCAGGGGGCTGAAAAAAGTCAAATACAAGAACAAAAAACCAATTAAAATATAAAAATTAAATGCTGCAGAGTCGCAAAAAATGGATGAGAAAAGAGACAAACTGAACAACTCAGTTTTAAATTTGATCAAGTTATTTACTAGATAATCCATGAGCAAATATGGTGAGACTGTACAGTAAAATGTGGTTGGTTGTCATGGTGGTGTCAGCCAATAACAAACAAGTGTTCAGTAATACCCATGTAGCACATTTGATCGGCGCAATATTCACCTCAGATCGTTTTGATATCGCCTCAATATCAAATTCGACGTTGGTCCAATAGTGCAGCTGCAACAAACCTCTATGGCTGGACGATATTTAATATCAATGTTGCACCAACATTTAAAATAAACATTCTTAGATATTTAATTTAATATTGGGCAAATGTTGCTGCAATATATTTTTTATAAATCTCAGGAATGGCCAACCAATATTGGCACAATATTGGATTGATTCCAAAGGGTAATATGTATGTAACATATTATTAATATATAATATGGAACTGCATCATGGGGCTTTTTTTTTTTAAGACTTTTTCCCAAGTCTCATTTATGGAGTATATTGGGGGGCATTCACAAAGCACTTTGACCCCCACTTTAGCCCCGATATTTAACCCTGGTGCTAAACATGGTGCTAAACTATGAGCTTAACATGGTTAGCCCCTGATTTAGTACCATGTTTAGCACCAGGGTTAAATATCGGGGCTAAAGTGTGGGTTAAAGTGCTTTGTGAATGTCCCCCATTATATTATAAAGTATAACACTTGTATTTTTATCATAGACTATTTTTGTTATTTCAATCTATATTTCTTTTTAGAGTTTCTCTTATTGTTTATTAATTTTTGATTCCGTTAACAACAGTATTAAAATATTTACTGTCTTAAAAATTCCCAGCATAGTGGTTCTATTTAGTGTTTACTTTTTAAAAAAAGTACAGTGACTTAAATAAATTTTAATTTAATTGTTAAGTGTTTTTTAAATTGAATTAATTTTACTGCCATCTATTGACAAAGTTGGAACTTATAATTGGTACAATATTGGGTCAATATTTAATTAGCCAATCCCAATCTTAATATTTCGAACATCGCACTTCAATGCCCACCCAACGTTGCATTGACATTGGGAAACTTACATACAATGAATATAGGCCAAAGAATATTGGAGCAACGTAATGAAATTAAATATTGTGCTGGAAACGACTTTAATCCAACATTGCATGAATATCGAGCACAAATATTGAGCAATATTCACATATCAATTAATTTGCTATAAATTAAAATCATTAAATGTAAAATTCAATATTGAACATTCATTCATTATTGTGGATGCTTGCAAACTCCAGCAACCTAAAGTCAAATTGCATTTTATATTTGTGTACCGTGATTTGAGTTGATGCGTATCGTTTTTTATATTAACTATATATGCTGTTTCTAATATATGTGGCAATCCAAACTTTTGTCACAACAATCATGTGTCTGTTGCAGCTTTCTGCATAACAACATGGTTAAGTTCGTGAAGCTCTGCTACAACAACGTGTTGCTGGAGGAGCGGGATCACGGCGGCAGACGGCGGCGCCGCGTCACCAGACGCCAGCGAGCGTATGCCCAACGGATGATCCAGCGCCGCAATGCTTTCCTGCGCCTTGCAGCCGTCCCCGCCATGATGATTGTTGGCCTATTCTTTGTATATGCCCTCCTGGTTTATATCATTGAAGACTAATGTCTTAAAAAAAAAATGTTTCGAAATTTTGAAAAGAAAAAAAAATTGTAAAATTTAAATTCAGGTATCTAATTAAATAAGCTTTAAATTTCAATTTTTAAAATTTTTATAATGTCCAGATATAAAATAAATATTTTACCAATGTAAATTCTCGTCTTACTAATTTATTTATTTATTATATTTCCCTCATGAATACATAAAAAACAAGTCAAAGGCAAGAAAATCTAAAATCTATGGATTTAATTTTAAAATCTACAGCACACTATTTATAAAATATAACTGACATTGTGTAATGCATGTTATTGCAAAAGTATAATTAAAATTTAACAGTGTGTTATGTAGTTATTAAACATGCTCTTTTTATTAAAAAACTTAAATGTTATTAGAATTATCTGGAAGTAAATTATTTAAGTAATTAAAAAAAATGCACTAAGACAATTTATATGGAAGTATTTTTATTTTCACTCGCATTTTTAACAATATAAGATTAATAATATTGATTAATAGATAATTTTTTTTAAATAGTTTTATTGGTGAAAAATAAGAATACAGTCCTACCAAGGCCGGAAGCCTTATGGGTATAGGTGCCGGTGTACAAATTATATTACATTCTAGTGAGCTTCGCAGAAAATTAAATACAAGCAGAAAATAATAAAAAATAAATATTCAATCAGCAAAAACATGCACATATAGTTCTTTTAATTATCCTTTGATTGATAAATATTTTTCAGTGTACATCATAATGTAGCAAAGAATTTCTTCATTATCTTCATCAAACTTGAAATCCTCGTCAAATATTATACTCCTAGATATTCAAAATTATTAACAACATCAATTACTGGACAGTTACGTAAATTATGTTGATGCATACATATCATACATATGTATATCATTATGAATTTGTAAATTAATTTCACATTCTTTATCCTTTACGGGTTCAAAATATACAAAACTTAAGTTTTATGTTACTATTAATTACCAAATTATGGTCATGTGACCACTCACATACAATATTTATGTCATCATGCTGCAAATTTTTCTTACATAATTCGATATGTTTGTTTGCAAAAATTAAAACAATTAAAGTCATCAGCATACATAAAGAAGTCAAGAAATTTCACCTTTTTTATTTATTATTATTATTTTAGCACATAGTAATATTGCTTTCTAGTATATACATATCTGTAATTTTCAAATCATATATTTTTCAATAATTTTTTTCCCTGTCGGTTATATAAATATAGGTCTATAATGTAGTAAACTTTTATGTTCACCATTTTTATAGTTTGAATATAAACCGGCCCCTTTTAAAATACTGGACAATTGATTATTCTCAATTGACAAATTAATTAATTTAGCAAAAACTGGTAGAAACGTAACACCTATAGCTACTATAATATTTCATGCATTGTAATTTGATATATTTAACCAGCTTTATTATTATTTATTCATTCTTAGCTTAAATTAGTACAATAATATCAATTAAATCAATAAATAGGGTGAAGCTATTTATAAATTATAAAATATTATATTTTTTCTTTCGGCAAATGCAGTAATAAAAAATACAATTTATATAAAAAATAATTAGTGTATGCTGCTCTTTCATATATTAATCTCCAAACTTCGCTCAATGGGTTGCGAAGAGAACAGTATAAAGCTTTTTAATTCATATCTTACCGACAGATACCAGTATGTCGAAATAAGATCTGAATTAAATGGAGACCTAAATCATGTCTACAAATCAGCTGTTAAACCCGTTACCCTAGGAGTTCTTCAAGGCAGTAAGACAGGCCCCCGAATATACAATTTTACGACTAATGATCTGGCATCTCATCTAAAAGATGCTGATAGTGTAGAGCAATATGCTGACGATACCAACGCCAGGATATCAGCAAAGTCAGTGGTCGAATTAGAGAGAAAAGCAAATAATACTGTACAACAACTAGAAAATTGGTGTAATGACAATCGTTTATTATTAAATATTGATAAAACTACTTTTCTCAGATTCTATTTGCCTACTAATAAAGAAAATGTAAATATTAATATTAAATTAGATGGCAAGTCAATTAAAGAAGCCACTGACACAAAAAATTCTTAGGGCTTAATATTAGTAATACATTAAACTGGGATGTTCATCTTCATGAACTTTCAAAACAAATTAATCGTGGAAATTTTTTACTCTATTCATTGAGAGGATTAGTCTCAGACGATACACTGCTCTCAGTTTAATTACTACGCAAATGTATATTCCCATTTAAGCTACTCTATTATAATCTGGGGAAGTGATAATGCTATATGCTAAATCGTTTATTTTTAATACAAAAAAGATATGTGAAAACAATAAAAGGTTTTAAAAAGATGGATTTCTGTAGAACACATTTTTATGATTTGAAAGTGTTAACTCTACCCAGTATTTACATCTTGAATTGTGCAATGTATAAAAGATTACACCCAGAGTCATACGCTCAAGTTTCCGACATCTCTCCTTATGATACCAGAAACAAATCCAAAGTTGTAATAAAAAAGCATCAATCTGCTTTTTATAAAAATAATCCATAATACCAAACTCATAAAATCTATGATTTTTTACCCGAGTCATTGGTGGCGCAGTGCATTGACCGGTTCTCGTTAGATCACCGAAGTCAGGCTACGTCGAGCGTGGTTAGTACTTGGATGGGTGACCGTTTCAAGTAAAAAATACGCTGCTCCCTCCCTGGGGTAAATTCGTCTCGCTTTTTCCACCCAGTGCAGTGATCGAGATGCACTTGTGTGTGGTTCCCCAGGCTTTGGACATCGCTTTGGTCCATTGAGAAAAAGTAGAGGTGTCCGTCCTGACTGAGGTTTTCCACGGTTCCCTCAGTCTCACCTCAGCGAATGCTGGGACGCGTAATTAAGCATGCAGGCCGTGGCCACTATTCGTTCCCTACCTTATCCCTACCCAGTACCCCGCCGCGAGCTATATATATAAGCTCTTAGGGGTGTATCCTTGTAAAAATTAAAAAAAAAAAAAATAGTGATAATGTATTTAAAAATAAATTAAAAACTATATTAATCAAAAAAGAATATTATAACATAAAAGATTTTTATGATGAAAATTCAAAAATAACGCAGGAGGATGTTGCAAACTAGCTGGAACGTTGCTCTTACGGATCAACACAAACAAAAAATGTTATCTTTATCTATGGCTCCGAAATAAAGACAGTAAACATATTTTAATATCTGACCATCAAAGTGTTATGTGAACTAAAAAGCAAAGTGTTATATATGTGATCTATTTAATAGTGCATCAAGAAATCATATGTGGAGATAATAAATAAATTATATTAAAAGGAGTGAAAGTGATTTTGAAAACTTTAACTATTTTTAAATATTAAAAAAACAAAAAAAAAACATCAAGATTAAAAAACCTGATAATAATGAATAATACATATATTATGTTAATAGTATAAATTTACTTAAAATCATTTGTGTAAACCTATGTATGTTAATTTTAGGTAATTTTAATTAGATTTAAGTACCTGTTATGTATGATTTATGTAACAACTCTGACGTGATCTATATGCTGTAAAGCCAACGATCGAAATAAAATTATTATTATGGTTGTTTTAACTCCCAACCTAGTTGGGGTGGTTAAGCGCCAGCATCGGGCCCAATTGGGCCAAGATGAAGGCGCCCGCTGATCCTGTTGGTGATGTTACGATCCAGCGTCTCCTACTCAGCTGCGGGCAATGAGGGCTTCCCGGGTACACCCGCAAATAGCCCATCACACAGCCTTTCGGGCAAGTCCTCTCCTAGGCGCGGTGGGACACATTTCCGCTAGCACTCTTGGGTGCTGGATGCCTTTAACCAGGGCACTTAGAGGTGAGGATGCATCTTGGGCTTCCCAAACCAATGCCCTGGCCGCCCTGTGGTTCAAGAACCACAGGCTACGGGCCAGAGGTCACACTCGCAAGGCAACCCCCAACCCGCATGTCCTTCCTGAGCGCGGGGGGATACGTACCGCGAGCCAGGGAAGAGCCTACGCCCATCCCGTAGCTGGTTATTATTATTAGTATTATTATTAAAATTTGTACCCCATCTTTGATTTAGCGTCTGATGGGCAATTTTTTTAAAAAAATCAAAATTGATCTATTAGCACATGCATATATATAATGTCAATGCAAATAGTTATTGACTATTTTTAGCAATATATAGCATTGTAACTTTATTTTTAAATAATTTTTTGCCAGGGAGTGTTTTGCGATGCTAAAATGCATCGCTAGGCTTTATAATGGGTTAAAAATGTGAAATTTAAGTTCTAATTAATTAAAAAAATAGTAAGTAGGCGAATATTATGCATAATTTATAAAGTATTTAACAAAAATTTCACAACATTAGTTGTTATGTTAATATCGTTCCATTTTATAATATTTGTATTTGCTTATTGAGTCCAATACAATATACAATAGATATTATATTAATTACAGTATTTACTGTATTACTGTATTGGGGCCGGTATTCAATAAACAAATACAAATATTGATTTGTATATTAATTAAAATAAATTAATATTACTTTATTGTCATTCGTAACTTGGATTAGTTTGTATCCTTAAGTCTTTTGAGTCCCTTTTGATATCAAAAATACAAATATAAGAAGCGTTGAAGTGAAATATCAGGAGACAAGGTGAGTTTAATTAAGGAATGCGTCGACTAATACTTTCAGCATCAGCTCGTGCAGGCAGAACGTCTTGGTGCTAGAGAGGAGCCACGTCCTCTCATTGGTCGAGTGGTTGGAGCAGAGAACGTAACCGGTGCCTTAATTAATTGTTGCCCAAATTTCGTTCTAAAAAAATATGTTTTAAGCATTTTAAATTCAATTTAATCATAATGCTCTTAACAATTTAAAATGTTGTAATATACAATAATATAATTTTCAGACAGCAAAGTTTGATGCAGTAAGAAATCAGCATGGAAAAAAGATATTACAGATACCTTTACTTAATTCATTCTTGTTAATTAAAATTTGGATAATATTTTATATAATTATTAAATAATATATATAATGTATTTGGTACATTCGTAAATGCACAATCGATTCATTAATAAATAAACAATCAGATGAACCATATACATACGCACAGGGAACACAAGGAAAAATCTCATAACTGATTATTATATTTGATTATGTATTTACGAACAGACCTATATTGTTTTAATTTTATTTGCTTATAAAATTTTAAATAAACAAAAATAACTTTTTATAAGATATTTTTTTTTAATTTATGAGAAATTAATCATATTTATAGTCAAAACACTAGAGCTTGACAAAAATTCAATTAAAGTCATGTTATCAGTATTTATAATCAGTTAACATAGTTCTGTAACTGCTTGATTGTAGCAACAGCAGTTAATTTTCTCGACACAACAATCACTAAAACGAATTCAATAAGTATATATACATCAGTACTTGCCTTTTGATAAGTTTTTCTTCTGATAGCTGGAGATGGCAAGTATATAGTTTCTGGTCTCCCTATTCTATTTCAATTTGCAATTTCACATATTATAGGTCTGTACTTCTATACTGTAACACCCTAATTATATGCAAAGTTTCAAAACTGAATTGCTAACAAAATAGCCACAAAATTTACGTTTCCGGCGGAGAGAACATAAAATTAATTTGACTATAAATTTCATTTAAACGAGATGCAGAGAATTTATTAAGTAGCATTTTATTGTTATTTATATAATTTATTATACTTCTTAGAAATCCTCGATCCTGGGAATGCTGCAAATTTAACTATCACATTTCGATAAAGATTTAAAAGCTTCTATATCCTGCTACACATAATGGCTATAACATAATAAAAAATTTATATTATATATAAATATAAAATATATAATATTATGGACTGTGGTGGTATTTAATAATTTCTAACTCTTCTTTAAAAAAATATTATTATTATTATAACATTATATATATATATATATAACTATATATATTTGTTTGTCTTTTGCAAGTTTAGTAACAATAATCTACAAGGAGGATTCTCAAACTCTATATACTTAATTAGGATATTTTGTACTGAAATTTGATATATACTAAATGCTAAACTCTTTGTGAATACGTATACAATATTTAACTATATTATAACTATATACACAGTAATGTATAACTAGTGGGCGCGATTCACGATCGAAGCAGTTAGCCATGCAGGTTTCTAACCACGTTTAGCTTAATCTGCTTATAACCACGTTTTAACTATATAGGTTTATATGGTGTTTAACACGTAAAACATCATATAGTTAAACGAGGTTAAGCTAAACGTGGTTAGAAACCTGGCTATAACTGCTTCGTGAATCGCACCCCACATTAGTATGGTTTGTAATAATATTTATTTTATTTCTATATTCATACTGATTGATTGTTTTCCTTTTCTTTGATGAAATTGAAACAAATAAATAATGAATATTTAAACTTTTCAGCATTTTGTTATAATATATTAAGTTTTTTTTAATAAAAATAAATAAATATTATAAATAATTCTTAAAAATTACAAAAGAATAATTTAAATAATAATATTATATTTTACTATTTTACAATGCATACATAAGGTTAAAACAGTAATGGACATTCTAGATTTTCAAAATATTCCAATTAGTTATAAGTTTTATAACTTTTCTATATGCTCGTCAAACGAGTTTATCACTCGATCGAGGTGGCAATCGACGACAACTCTGGACCCGAAGGACTACACCTGCCTGTCGGTGTCCGGATGCTCTGCACTCCAGTGCCCAGCATCAATGCCTTGAAGCAAACCAGGGGCGGATCCAGCGGGGGGGGGGGGTATTTTTTTATTTGGATTGTCTCCAGAGAGCCTAGGTTCGTACCCCGACTGCTGGCAAGCTTTGTTTTTAACTTTGTCGTGTATGCAGAATTATATAGCAACATACCTTCCAACATAGCCAGCATAAATACGGAGTATATGGCAGCATACCCTGTAAAAAAAATTGGCTCATGCAAAGCACGCGCATGACTTATATAATTACACCCAAACTTGTACTATTTTGTATGCAGGAAGCATTTTGAATCTGAACACTTGAATTTTCTTGGTTGGTCTAGGCTTGGTTACCTTTAAAGAAAGAAAAAAAGTTGGGTGGGCCTTGCAGGCTCAATATATGATATAATCATATAATCGAATGAAGTCTTTGGGCCCGCGCTGCTATACAGTATTAATTAAATAAATCAATTGGAAAGTAATTGGATACCCTACTCTACTGTATGTAATATCCATACTTGTCATGATTTTTTTTAAGGACACGCCCCTTTTTAGGGTAAAATCATGAAAAAAATACTATTATATTAGAGGATAAAATATATGGCCGGATCCAATTTTTTAAACATTTTATTTTTTTTAACCCCATTTTTCAATTTCTTTTCAATATACGTGCGTAATAAATAAAGCTTTGAGTAAATCATGTTAATTAAATCAAGTAGTTCATGTAACCATGGCACTTTTATATTATTTTTATGGAATCAGTGTACGTGTCATTTAATTGAATTTGATTTTTAAAATTTATTTAATATATAATCCAATATAAGTTCACATCATTTAGATATTGTAAAAAATAAATTAAAAAATTGAATTGCTTCTCTTATTTTTGTTAAATTTTGTCTGAACCGCGTGGAGCAACCAATTAAATGAAAGTGCAGCACACGTGAGAGCGTTTTAATTTATACAATAGTAGTTCTGTTATATGCATGCAGTTTGTAAGGGAAATAATGCATTTATTTATAAGTCGCACTATTTCCTGTTAAAATTAGAAACTAACTTATAATTTGTTTATTTTAAGGAAAAAACTACTTGATATCCCCTAAATTTCAATTTTTTATTTAACTTTTGTTTTTCAAATGTGTATAATTTTTCCTTCTTTCTTCTTATATCCAGTCATTACTCGATCTTCATGGGGGGGGGGGTTAAACCCCGACCCCCCCCTCCCCCTTGGCTATATATGCCACTGGTCCGATGAGTTTACTCGCACCTCATATCATCTTGCGGTTCCAATTCTCCCCTATTCTTCGCAAATAAAAAAAATAGAAACAACCTGCGGATTCGCGGACACCGAGTGACGTGCTAGAAAGGAGGGGAAAGTGCAATGATGATGAGTGCATCTCGTCCAATGTTCTATGGAAACGTACGTGGTGGGGATAATGTCAGTTAGGGCTGGTGGGGGAATAGTCTGGGTGGTGGGGGCATCGTCTGGCTGTTAGGGGCATCGTTTGCTCTGGACGCCGCACGCGGTAAAGGACCTCAGGCCCTCGAGCTGATAATTTCAACTATATAATATCTCACCATCAAATCCATCAATAGATTTAAAATTTGTGGTGATTTGGAGCACCTTAGGGAAATATATAAAATCTGTGCAGATTTGTGTCACCTATAGACGTCTCTGCCTGCTGGTCTTGTCGCACATTATATTTAATTGCGCCGTTTGTTGGTACGTGGTCTCCAGTATATACGTGAATGGTATTGAGGTGGCATGATGCTCTAAAATTGCATGATGCTATATAGTGCTATGAAGCTCTGATCTCTGTAGAAAAGACATGCATGTGCATGGCATGCATTCAAAATTGGCGTAGAAAAATCACGTTGAGCTTGATTTTAATATTATATATTTTTTTAATTTTTAATCAAACCCTATTGGGTACTTCTAATTACATATATACTACTTTGAAACCCCGAACCTTCCGAAACCCTAACTTGAGCGTTTCGCGGGCTCTTTCGGAACGGGGGCGGCCACGGCCTTGCAAATCCATCCCGGCATTTGCCTGCGGCTGAGGGAAACGTGGAAACCTCAGCCAGGATGGACGTTACAGCTTTTGTCAATGAACCGGAAGTGCAATGGTCCAAAGCCAGGGGAACCACATAGTGGAAAAGCGCAACGATTTACCCCTGGGTGGGAAACGTGGTTTTTGTTGAAAATGGTCACCCATCCAACTACTAACCACGCGCGGCGTTGCTTGACTTCGGTGATCTGACGAGACCCGGTCAAGCGCACTGCGTCATATATATATATATATATATATATATATATATATATATATATATATATATATATATATCTATATATATATATATATATATATATTAAAACTACTTTTAAGAGTGTAATATAAACACAGAAAATAAGGACGGCAGTATAAAATAGACTAACATGCATGTCTAGTGTCAGTGCCGAGAACCTCTATTACACTGTTTAATAGAAAAAAAAATTGGCATGATATATAAGTTTTTTGCCTTGATGTTGTATTATGTACATCCACAAGATAAATAAATAAATAAATAAATAAATAAATAAATAAATAAATAAATAAATAAATAAATAAATAAACAAATAAACAAATAAACAAATAAAGAAGTAAATAAATAAATAAATAAATAAATAAATAAATAAATAAATAAATAAATAAATAAATAAATAAATAAATAAATAAATAAATAAATAAATAAATAAATAAAATTAATTATACTATATATGCATAGAGTAAAAAAAAATACATATGTAAACTATTTTATTTTAACCGTATTCCAGTGTAATTTTTTTTTTACCCACACAGGTCACTCGAAAGCTGATGGATTATCTGGATGAATACATGAGGGGTGAGTAACAAAAATAATTCACTGCGTAATAATACACACTCAAAGTAGAATCAAGAATCAGCCGATATTTTTTTAATTTTTACGGGAACAATGGATAATCATTAATCATATGTAGCTGGCTGATTCTTCATTCGTTGATCGCTTGTGCATTTACGGAGAGAGATTAAAATTTGCTACCTTGGTTCATCATTTTTAAACTTGAAAACCTTGGCATATAAGAAGATATTTTAAAAATATTACTATAAAAATAACAGTTTGTTTTTTATGACACAACACCCCTTACAAAAATTTAATATTTAAAAAAATAGCGCGACTGTTTTCGTCCTGAGAAAAAATGGGACACATATATCCGACATATACTGAAAAACATAGTATATTCAGATTTTAGTTTCCAAGCTCTATTCATTGAATAAAATATGAAGTCAATATTTCCTATTACACACGATATATATATATATATTACACTATATAATTGTTCGTCATCTATCATGTATGTAATAAAAATTGTTTGTAATGTAAGGGCCGGGGGTATTTATATAGGTATAAAACTTATAAATATTTTGGAACATAAAATAAATATATAATTTGTACAATTAAGACAATCGGCAAACATTATGGCACGTCATTCACAAAGTACTTTCAGATTTAATTGTTACTTCAAAATTTTTATAAGTATAACCATGCATGCAGAATTAATATTGGAATTTGATATAAATTTTTTAGGGTAAGTTAATTACGAATTTTATGAATTTGCAGTTAAATCGGTTACAATTTTAATTCACATATAATATAATATAAAATATACTGGAATAATATATGAATAATTTAGATTGTATAACTTTTAAAACCTATAAACTATAGAAAACTGCTGCAATGTATATATATATAACGTACAGCCCTATATAGAGTTGAAAAATTACGTCTTCAACTCAGTCTTTACACGTCTAAACCTAATCATTTTACTTCTAAAACACATCTTATTTCCTCTTCGCTCAAAGTGATCAGGATGAAATGAAGATAATATTTTTAAAATACAATATGTATTTTATGCTCAAGAAAAGAAAAAAAGTTGCAATCTCGTCTTTTCCCCTCTTTTTTCCTCTAAAATGGTGCAAAATAAGAGGACAAAAGACGAGAGAATAGCTTAATAACGAATAAAAGATGAAATTTATTTCAACTCGGGAGTTTCATTCGTTTTTATCCTAACTTAAACTAAACAAAAACTTAAACTAATAATGACTTATAGAAGAGAGGGAATATAAAAAATGTCGAGAAAGTCTTAAAAATTTAAGATTTTAAAAAATAGATTCAAATCTTCGAGACATATATGGTTGCAGTTTTTTTCTCTTTTTTTAAGGGCAGGAGAAATGGCAAAAATACCTAGCGGTCTTAATTGTTACATAGTGTGTTATATATGGGAGTGGGACTAAACTAAACTTTTTTATTGATGGATTAATTGAGTACTCTACCACGCAGCAGCCCCCAAATTACAACTCTCTGAATATATTCTCTTTTTACTTAGGCTATCCAGCTATATATATATATATATATATATATATATATATATATATATATATATATATATATATATATATATATATATATATATATATATATATATATATATATATATATATATATATATATATATATATATATATATATATATATATATATATATATATATATATATATATATATATATATATATATATATTATAATATGCAAATAATGCAGAGTTGCGGTTGTATAATACTGCAGTCCCACGCGAACTGTACGTATTTTGGTCTTATCAATTGTCTAATATATACTTGGTTTGCAGAGGACCCGACGGAGGCCTTTCAAAGGTGGTACATGGCACACCGACCTAGCTTTAATCAGACGAAAAATGCAATGTTCCGCTTCGGTCACTGCATGGTGCAGTTGTCACTGAGTGCAGCGAGAAAGGTGCGGGAAGAGAATCCGATGGAACTTGTATGGAGTTCCGAAAGTGGACTGACACCCACAGTCGTGAGTGAATTGCTACGGCTGATGAACCTCGATATTTATCTGCAGAACCTGCGTCAAAATATTCACAGCTGGACGAAGACTCAAGCCTTCTTGGCGCATGCATTCGAGCATGGTGAGTATTTAATTATTAATATAATAATTAATATAGTGATCGGAGTCTCGTGGGACTACATCGGACATCATCATGTGCATGAAGCACCCCTAGTTGAAAAATTACGTCTTCAACTCATCCTTTACACATCTAAACATAATCTTTTCATCTCTAAAACACATCTTATTTCCTTTTCGCTCAAAGTAAAGATAAAATGAAGACAATATTTTTAACAATTTATGTTCCAAAAAGAGGGAAAAAGACGTAATTTCGTCGTATTTTTCTCTCTTTTTTCCTCTAAAATGTTGCAAAATAAGAGGAAATTAGACGAGAGGAGCGAATAAAAGATGAAATTTATTTCAACTCGGGGTACAGTATCAATGCAACTATGCATCAGGCTTAATCTTTCTAAATATAAGTTCTACAAGTGCAGTGAATAAGTTTGTATTTTACACTCTGTGTCGTCAAACTTAAGATATGATTTCAGAGTAATTAATATCGATGGAGATATCGCGCGCTCTCAAACTATAGTAATTAATATATGTAAATTAACCTTAAACATGTAGCATTGTGAGATTTTCATACAATGATGATGCATGCAAAATGATTTTAGATCTCCAAGTTATGTAATAACACCATACAATTATTTTTTTAATAATTTGCACTGCACATTTATTACAAAAAAAAAAAAAAAATGGAATGAATGGGAATGAAAAATTGAATATCGTTTTTTGCAATTAAGTGACTTAATTAATAAAGAAATTACGTATGTACCATATAATGTATATAAGAAATTGGGAACGAGGTTTCTAAATTTGTGTTGTAAAAATATTAAACAAATTCCTTGCTGCTCTCTTGCAAGAGTTGAAATTTCCTCTTATTGAAAAATCGTGTGCAATAATCTTATACAAATTATAACATAATTATGTGTTTCAATAAAAGCTGACATTGTAATAAACACGTACCAAATAATTTTGTTTATATTTAATTTTTTGTTAAAATGAATTTCTATATGTTTTTTTTTGCAAGCGCTTTTTATTGAAGCAACTTATACTTATATATTTTTTCCACGGACAAATAAATTAATAACACATTTTAAAGTAATTGCAAGCAGAAATCTTCCAAGTTTGCACGAAGGTACGAAGGAGGTAAAAGGTTAAACCACTAAAACGTACTATCGTTATGATTTATTTTGTGTGTGTGTGTGAAATTCTACGGCATGAACTATATATATAGCTATATCAAGCCAACTTAAGGGGAAGGTAACACGGAATGTTAAAAAAAATCTCACACATGGAAATTATGAAAAAAATTTAAAATGTTAATTCTGCTCTACATCTCCCATCAGTAGGTTAATTATCAGGTTTACAAATACGATCTAGTTTTTGAGTTATGAATTTTTAAATTTGACTAAACTTCAACATGGAGAAATGGAACTTCCATGTTCAATTAGTCAAATTTAAAAATTCATAACTTAAAAACTAGCTTGAATTTGTAAACCTGATATTTTAGCTACTGATAGGGGATGTAGAGGAGAACATTTGATTTTTTTTTTTTTTTTTTAATAATTTTCATATGTGGGATTTTTTTTTAACATTGGGCCTGTTAATTACCTTACCCTTAAAGGGGGTGTGACTTTTCAAAATTAAAAATTCACCAAAAAATCTTCTTTCCAAAAATGTAAATTTCACTTTCCCCCGACTCCCCGTTCCTTCCATACCGCCCGGTCAAAAGTCTACTATGACGTCACATTACTTAAGGTCGCGCGCAAGAAAGCAAGCAAGCAAGTGGCGGCGAGCGCCAAAATCCACGTTTTCGCGTCTTTATGCCCGCCTAGCAGCCGACAGCAAAGAGATAAAAATTATCCGCCACGGGATAATTTTATCTAAAGAACATTGTGCGTTTGTATCCGCTTTCGGCATTTCTTCATTTTAATTAGGAAATTAAATATCACGATGCAAACTCAAATTTTTTACAGATATCTTTTGTCAACTGACCTCAAACACATAAAATATTTTATCAAGCATCTAATAACTTTATTGTAGACACACGTATTGGATTGACATATTATATATGTACAGTACATACGATTTATATTATGTATATGGTATTTCAACAGTATTTTAATTACCTATGATTTTAGCCGCAGCCTTACATTATAAAATCACGGCAAACACGCAACTAAAACTGTTATTATTTTGTGCATGATCGCTATTTATTTACTTTCTTCGACATTTGTATTTAAGTTATATAAATATGCAGCATATATAGTGATTATTTGATATTGCCATTATTAATTATTAATACAATATACTTTAAATTATTATATTTAGTCTAACATACATATAAGGCATTATATATATCTTTTATTGCACTCATTATACGCTTGCTATTATGCATATACGGAAATTTATAAATAATTATGTGATTCAATTAACTAAAGGTGCAGTGATAACAATCTGAGAGATAACGTGGAGGAGGCGAAGTTATTGAATGCTGATGCAAAACAAATTTTTACAACACTGAACTGAAAAAATCTCCCTACATTCTTGCTCCCTTATGTGTGCAGCCGCAACTGTCCGCTGACACTGAAAGCCAGAGTAAGCCCACGTGTCTATAAAGAAACAAAACTTTGCAATTATAAATAATTATATATTTTTGCCTCAAAATCGAATTAAAAATTTGTTCATTATTTGTATTTATATTTATAATAATATGTAAAATCTAAAATCATTGAACCGATTGAACGTACAGTACTATACTATATATTATATATTTATATAGTCTACGACTAAATAACAGTTAACATTATAATATAGTAATATTATACAAATACTATATTATATAATGTTAATTGTTATTTAGACGAAATATAATATAGTATAGTACTGTACGTTCAATCGGTTCAATGATTTTAGATTTTACATATTATTATAAATACAAATAATGAACAAATTTTTAAATCGATTTTGAGGCAAAAATATATAATTATTCATAATTGCAAAGTTTCGTTTTTTTATAGACACGTGGGCTTACTCTGGCTTTCAGTGTCAGCGGACAGTTCCGGCCGCACACATAAGGGAGCAAGAATGTAGGGAGATTTTTTCAGTTCAGTGTTGTGAAAATTTGTTTCGCATCAGCATTCAATAGCGTCGCCTCCAAGTACTTGGAGTTGCACGTTGTCTCTAAAATTGTTATCACTGTACTTTTAGTTAATTAAATCACATATTTTTTTTTATAAATTTCCGTATATGCATAATAGCAAGCGTAATGAGTTCAAGAAAATATATAAAGCCTTATATGTATGAACCAATTGCAGCGCAGATGATCCCCGTCGATTGAATCGCGGTAAATATTCTGGTGCCCGAGTCTGCTCTGCTGTGCTAGAATTACGCTGGAATTACGTACTAGAATTAAATTACAGAAACCCTAATATTATTAGTATTCTTACTTTGATCTCTGAATATAAATAAAGCTTTTATGTTATATTATTTTAACTCAAAGGGAAACAAGGTTTTCATCTATACATTTGGACCGGGAACACCTTTATATATTATATATAAATACATATATATATTACAATGACACTGACTATTAACAACAAGAATTAAAAGCAGAACTGGTGTGATAAATTATGCATGGGGCAGCCTCTAAGCTGAAGATTAATTATAATTATTAATAATTATTTCGTGATTATTATAAAAAATATAATAATTTAAAGTATATTGTATTAATAATTAATAATGGTAATATCGAATAATCACTATATGCTGCATATTTATATAACTTAAATGCAAACGTCGAAGAAAGTAATTAAATAGCGATAATGCACAAAATGATAACAGTTTTAGTTGCGTGTTTGCTGTGATTTTATAATTATATATAAATTTATATAATGTAAGGCTGCGGCTAAAATCATATAATAGGTAATTAAAGTACTGTTGAAATACCATATACATAATATAAATCGTATGTACTGTACATATATAATATGTCAATCCAATACGTGTGTCTACAATAAAGTTATTAGATGCTTGATAAAATATTTTATGTGTTTGAAGTCAGTTGACAAAAGAAATCTGTAAAAAATTTGAGTTTCCTAATTAAAATGAAGAAATGCCGAAAGCGGATACAATCGCAGAATGTTCTTTAGATAAAATTATCCCATGGCGGATAATTTTTAACTCTTTGCTGTCGGCTGCTAGGCGGGCATAAAGACGCGAAAACGTGGATTTTGGCGCTCGCCGCCACTTGCTTGCTTGCTTTCTTGCGCGCGACCTTAAGTAATGTGACGTCATAGTAGACTTTTGACCGGGCGGTATGGAAGGAACGGGGAGTCGGGGGAAAGTGAAATTTACATTTTTGGAAAGAAGATTTTTTGGTGAATTTTTAATTTTGAAAAGTCACACCCCCTACCCTTAAGTGCAGTAAGATTCAATGCATTATAAATTTTCTATTGACCTAATCCGTAGAATAATATATAATAAGAAAAATTCTCTTCTTAAGTATAAACAGACTTTATAAAAGAATTGGACATCTCCGCTCGAGTCTCCATCATATATTTATTATAGACTAGGGTGACCAGATATCTTGATGTCCAAAACGGTACATGCCCCCAAGATAGAGGCCTGAAGGGCCAAAACCCCCGCCGGAGGCGCGATTTTTTTGGGTGCCACGCCCCCTTTTTTACTTTTTTTCTTAATGGATTTTCAAATTATTATTATTTTTTTTTTTTATGAAGCCGTTTTTTCCGAAAAAAATTATTTTATTTGTAAATCCATTAAAGAATTTTCGTCATAGATTATACGTAAGTATTTTTTAATTGATACCATAGTTCAGACGAAGTTTGAGTAAAACGCTGTTTTCTGTTCCATAATCCATAAGGCTGCATGTTAAAGGGCTCAGGAAAACAAACTTTGGGATTTTTTTGCGATGAAGCTATTTGAGATGAAATTTTTTGGTTTTCATTTCTCAATAAAGCAGGGCAGGTTAAAATATTTTAAGGAAATAAAATAATAAATTATGCAATAAAATAATAAATTATGCAATCGCTCACTCTACTTTAAATAATATAAATAATTGCATTTTTTTATATATACATTTTTCATAGAATTAGAAAAAAAGAGATTTATTATAGTCACCATGCAAGAAAACTGTGCCAGTGAGTTGATTTCCTAAAATTAACCTTTTTTCTTGGCCTGGCCACGATTCTATTCATGTTGTAAAGTTACATGTAAAATAAAAAGAAACAATTAAAAGCAATACAAGAAATTTATTATACTCAAAAAGCATACCTTCGAAGGATCGATACTTTCCCAATACAAAAATTATATTTAAATATTTTAAATTGATTTTTTTTTTTTTTTTTTAAATTTCGTTATCAAATTTTCCGTCTCCATTCACAATATTTCTAAATGTACGTGTTACTTAAATAATGCAATATATATTTGTTTATAAATAAATAAAACTTAATATAATGTCACGAGATAAATTATACAAAAACAATGGAGTATAGCAAGAAATTAATTTGAATTAATACTTTTAATCGAACTGCAGTTCATTTTGCAAATAGTGTGAACTCTTGTTATAGAGTGAAATAGCTGAATTAATTTATAGCATTCAAATAGGGCTTAATAACAGCTAAAATTACTTGATTGTATGAATAATATTTGTGGTGTTTTTCCCTCATATTATTTTCCATTTATTTATTTACGTAATATCCATGCACGATTATTGTGAAAAAAAAAAAAAAAGACAAAGACAAAGAAATTTTTGTCTCAGCCTCGTCACAATGTATAAGAATGACTTTTTCAATTTCATATATTATTGGAAATTTCCGTCAAGTGAATATCATCAATATTAAA
The DNA here is from genome assembly GCA_949825025.1 of Siphlonurus alternatus. Taxonomy (NCBI): domain Eukaryota; kingdom Metazoa; phylum Arthropoda; class Insecta; order Ephemeroptera; family Siphlonuridae; genus Siphlonurus; species Siphlonurus alternatus. The sequence goes on along the minus strand of OX463788.1, from coordinate 65,895,720 downwards.
GGAGATGATATTTTTGTGCAAAGTTTTTTACTTATTCTTTATTCAAAATTTAATCGAAAAGTAGTGACTTCATTTCACGTAGTATATGCATACTTGCGCGTATATGCAAAATATATCTATTCCGCAATTTTGGAAGAAATATGCTGTTTTGCGAATGCGATCGACAAAAAAGGGGCATGGAGTTGCAAAATCATTTGCGTCCGTACATTTTCGTAAATATTCAAAACCACATTCCTATGAATTTTTTATTTTTTTAATGATAAAAATTTTAAAAAATGTCCCTTTTATAAATTTTGTCCGAAAGCGGTACATTTAGGCGTCCCGAGAGCCTCTTTGGGGACACCGGGACATGGTACTCTAAAACGGTACTGTACCGGTCAAAACGGTACGTCTGGTCACCCTATTATAGACTCTTATCTGCAGGGTTGTAGAAATCTGCTATTCAATATTTTTTAAGACTTGTATACACATGATGATTCCAGACCCAAGCTGCTCATTGCTGCCAGTCCCAGGTCCCGTCCAGAATGAAACTGACCAGTTGGTACGCTTAAACCTCAACACGCTGTGTGCCTTATCCAAGGACAGGCAGCACTTGCGTAAGTTTTATACTTTTTTTTAAGGATCCACCCCTATGAGCTTAAGCTTGGGGTTCTCGAGGCGGGGTAATGGGTTAAAATATATTAAGGGACGGAAAGGTAACCACGCGTAGAAAAACTCACAAGTTAGTCAGGAAGGACTGCACCTCTTATATTATAACACCTAATTAAGGTTAAATTTTGTAAAAATTGCTGTGAAATGCTCCATAACCAACTCTTATATATTTTATCTCTTATATTTATTTAGGTTAATAGATATTTCGGGACATATTGGGATTTCCATTTTGAATTCAAATCATTTTTTCACATTTTTTTGAGCGGAAAGATGTGGACAGTGACTGTTATATAGGTACGCAGACCAGAAGTCAATACATTAATCAATTCAATTAATTCAATTGATGAGCCCGGAAAGTATTTTTTAAAAACAATATTGAAAGTACGATTTTCGGGCGGCAGCTCCCTATTAAAAAGATAGCAATAATACTTTTACGTGTGATGTACACGTACGCCGCGGCTTTTTTAAAATCGTCATACATCGATCAGTGTGGTATATAATTAAGTTTTATTTGAAAGTGGTAGTTTATCAATAAAATTATTATATAAACTAATTTACATGGAATAAAAGGTCCCCTTAATGATGACTATTAAAAATATACTATTAAAGCTATCATCGATCAATATATATTATAGTATTTGCATCCTCTGGGCCGGCCATCCTGGCCTCTGCATCTCCATATATACATATATATATATATATATATATATATATATATATATATATATATATATATATATATATATATATATATATATATATATATATATATATATAATATATATATATAAATATGCAGCTTTTAATAATAAAGTGCATGCAATATATTTTTTACTTAAAATTTAACGTTTTATTTAAATTAAAATTCAATGAATTATATAATTAATTAAGTCAGCATAATTAATCAATAAGCCAGTAATAATATATATGATTGACACACACATATATATATTATTCTATATGTTTAATTGATTAATCCAAATAATTAAAGTTTTTTTGTAATTCTACTTCTGACTGGATAGCGTACGTGATATTAATTGTAAGGAGTTTTTGTTTAGTGCTATTTTATAATTCGCCATCTGATTATTGCAATGCATGCAGTATATAATCGGATGGCGAAATAGCACTAAACAAACTCCTTACAATTAATCCAAAAAAGCCAAATAAATTATTTATTTTCTGTAGCTTTTAATTAATACTTAAATTGCTAAAAACTGTTGCACTTTTCACTAATATATAATTATGTACAAATATAATATATATACATATTATAATATATTTTTTTTTTTACAAGGATACACCCCTAAGAGCTTACAGCCCAGGGACCGCAGGTGTATCCCCGGGGGCGTTCCAGGGATACCCCTCAAACGTCCCTCCGGAGTGCCCCAAGGTGTATCCCCTATTTCCATGCACAAAAGGGTACGTACCCCTTGGGGACATTCCAGGGTTACACCCTGAAGTCATTGCAGGGATACATAGGGTTATATAGCAAATATGCTTATAATTACCAATTAAAAAATGTTTTTACCAATTATAATGATGTTATCAAAGAGAAAGAATAGCAAAAAAAAAAAAATTAAAAAACTGGCATAGGTGAGACTCGAACTCGGGACCATCAGAAATGAAGTCTGGTGTCTTTACCACTAGGACACATGTCTTCATACTAAATTGTAGAAAACTTAACTTTATAAACTATAAATTATGAAATCGACTTGTATATTTTTAATACTTATTTAGGATATTTTACAATCTATGGTTTCTTTTATAAATTTTTATAATAATAATGAGAAACTTCCAAAATGGCACATAAATAATGTTTATCTTCAAATTTTAACAATTTTTTATTTTTTAATTTTTTAGAAAAAAACTACGTCTCATGAATGAATGACCCCCAGGTGCACTTACGGGACATTCTGTTTACTAATTAAAATTATTCAAAATTGTGATTAAAAATTCAATCAGCTACATACTTAAGCAAAGAAAATTGTTATTTTACAATTTTCGATAATACCCCCCCGTGTGTCCCACAGAGACACCTGCGAGACATTCATCGATAGTTATCAAATTAATCAAAATCTTCTCGAGATGAAGCTAAACGTTTTAAAATACTATAATTTAACCAATTAAAACCAATA